>PVKS010002883.1:0-111559 GCA_004027875.1 Aplodontia rufa | reverse complement strand
TTCCAGGTCTCCCAGACCTTGGGATTTGTCTTCCTTCCCCTGTTAGCTGGGTCTCCTCTGTGTGGGCTCAGCTGCCCCAGCCATCCTAGACTGAGAGGAGACATACTCTGTCTCAGTCGGTGGATATTGGTTAATTGACTGATTTTTTTTTTTCTTCTTCTTCTCCAACGCCTATCAGGAAAGTCCTTAGACATTTCTTTGAAGGGGAAAGATGGCTCAGGTGGAACAATTTCTAATTGTCCTAAGTTACACTCTCGTGGAACTGGAAGATGCACCCTCCCACCCCAGCATTCGTTCACCCAGGGACCCCCTAAAAACATCCAGAGATGCAAGAATGCACCAGGCTTCCCAAGGCTCAGGGAAAAGGTCTTCTCTCTGTCTTTGTCCCCTAGAGAAAAAAGTAGAGCATCCTAAGGGGCGGGGCCCTTGCCCCTCCCATGACCACAGTCAGGGACCTTCCACTCTCCCTTCACTTAACTGACAGATGCGTTTTCCTTTTTTTGAAATGTGGGATTAAAAAAGCCATTTCTCAGCTAAAAAAGAAAAAAAAAAAAAAACCCACAGACTTGCAAGCAGAGGATCAGGCCACTCTCTCTTGAGGCTTTGTTGATTCTCCAAAATATTCCACAAAGTGTTGAAGTAAATAACGATTGCTAAATTAAATGTTACAAAAATAAATGATATGAGTAAACTGTTCCTTCCAGGAGTATTTCTGAACCTGAACTTTAGACTCTTACCATGAGGTTTCTCCTGCAAGCTTTTAAACAAATTCTTCTTAAGACACTCGAGCAGAACACGTTCCCCAAACAAAGGGTTTTAATTCCACAGTGGGTGACAAGTCACCTAGCGTCCCTCTCCTATAGCCACTTGTGGAAATGAAGCTAATAAGATAAAAGCATCGCTGTTCTCATTTAAATTGTATTGCTCTCAAAAGATAGCAGAATTTAAAAATATAAAAGTCCATTTCAAAATGTGAACATGAAGAGATGTAAGCTGAAATAGTGCTTAGTTTTCTTTTAGTAAAATGAGGTTAAAATAGTAATAGTCTTTATGAACATCAAGAGAGCTGTACGTTTGTAATAAGCATGCTTTCCTGTTTGTATATTATAATTTAACAGTAAGTTCTCTCTCTCTCTCCCTCTACCTGTTGTAACACTCATTCATTCCTACCTCTCAGGAATATTATGAGAGTCAAAGTGAGCCATGCGCTTGGCCATGATCTCTAGACTGCCGTGTGACAGAGAGGACAACCCAGAACAGGCAGCCTCTCACGCCCACACTGTCAGAACTGGGGCTGCCAAGAGGCAGCCTGACGGCATTGAGAGAAGAGGCTGGAGGAAGGCAGATTCCACCCGCACCAGCCGCACTGCTCAGGAGATCATTTAACTTCCCTGTGCCAAGTTTATCTGCCTGTAAAGTGGGTACGATAACCACTGCGTCACATGATAAATGCCAGCAGGCATTGCTGACTATGTCATCAACGCTAACTGTGCAAAAATGTGACCGTGGTCTCCTACCACTGCTCACATCTCTTTTCTCACCTCCCACCTCTCATCCAAATAACCAGTGCCTCCCCCACCGCCCGCTTTCTCTCCTCCCTTGTGCTCTCAGTGGCTGCTGCAATAGTCCCTGCCCTATGCTGCGCCCCGGTGGGAGGGGTGAGGGTGAGGCAGAGCAAGATGACATGGAGGAGATAAAGGGGAGCCTCCCTTTGAGGGTCCACCTGGGGTCCTGATTCCAGGTCTTCCCAGGCTCCATTCTCCACTCTCTCCTTACAGACCACCTTCTCTTGCTCCTCATTAAGATGCTTAGCCTCCCCCAGTCTCAGCATCATAAAGGAAGAAGTAGCAGGTTCCAGAAATCAGGCAGTGGGGCGAGGACAGGGGTGAGAGCCTCCCTGCTGGGAGCATGTCCTCCTAGCTCTGGAGGCAAAGGGAGGTGCCAGGGTCACTACGAAAAACATGGCCACCAGGCTCTGAGCCCAGGCAGCCTGACTCCAAAGTCTTATCTCCCTCTCAGTGTGGCCTGTGTGCAGGAGTGGGCCCCAATCGTCCCCATCTCCGCCCAACATCCAGTCTAAGCACAGCAGAGGGTCTGCTAACCATGTGCAGCTTTAGAGATGCCTCAGCCATACCCACCTGCCCTCGATGGCCACCCAAACTGGCTCTTTCTCAACACTTTGATGGAGAGACAGGAGCTGCCCCCATCAGGGAGGGTGTGGAAGGTGGAGCTGAGACCCAGCTCTCTGTTCCTGCTTTCCCAGGCTTGATATGTAGGTCACCCTTCAATCCCTGGTGTGATGACTCACTGCTCCCCTGTGTCACAGTCTGGAACTTGAGCTGTGAAGAAGTAGAACAAATTACTAACTGGGAGGGACGAGAGAAACCCAGGATTAAATTAGTTCATTATTCATAAATCATAAATGACTCTTTTTCTCAGTGATTCTTGTCTCTACCTCTGTCTACCAGACTTGAAGAAACAAAATCTCCTATGGGAAGGAGGGCAGGGGCTCAGGAGGCTGCCAGGACCCAGGGTGGCAGCTACAATCAGGCTGGGGCACCAGAGCTGGGCTGGTCCAGCCTCTGCTGACTCTGGGCTGCAAGAGCTTGGAACAGTCACTGGTTGGTGGTGTAGGCACAGTTCCCACACATGAAGTTTCTGGGTAGGGCTAACCATGTCACCTCTGTGGAACATGTTACCTCTGTGGGAAAGGTCACCTTGTGGAGCATATAGCCTCTGTGGGGTCTATCGCCCTGATGGCATGTCACCTTCTCAGAGCATGTTCCACCCAGGGTATGTGTCTCCCCTGGAATTGACATGCCTTCTGCGGATATCTGATAGATGTGTCTCGTGGCCGAGAGTCCCTTGATGCCTTCTGTACTTGCTGCAGACAGGACAAGTCTGGGCATCTTCCAGGGCAGACAGCAAGGAGAGAGACCAGCCAACCCATTGCTAAGGACAGCAGGGCATCTGTTCCCCAGCCTGGGAGATCCTGCCCTGCTCTCAGCCATAGCTGCTGCAGGCAGGTCTGTAAGCCTCTGTCAGCAAGAGGAAGGAAGGAGGGCCGAGTCTCAGAGCCTGGGATGCAGAGCCTGGGAGGTGGCCTGACTGGGCTGAGGAGGGAGTGAACCCTGCCAGGATTGTGGAAATGGGCACGAGAGGGACCGCCCCCTGCTGGTCATAGCTGGGAAAAGCACCGCAATAAGCAGGAATCCAGGGCAGGATGTCAAGGGAGGAGGAGAGACTGTACTGGTTTCAGGCAGACATCTGCTCACAGCTCTCAGTGTCACCCCAGCTGCAAGACTATTTTGATCATTCATAGCTCCTAAGCTATGGGTCAGGGAGTCCTAGACAAACAGCGGTGGTATTCTGGGACTCCTTGTGTTGGAGCGTTTCACCTAATTAAAGCTTCCTGAGCTGTGCAAAAGGCTGGAAGTACTCTCCAAATCACCCACATGTTTTCTGCTCTCTAAGGGGCCAGCTGTGTTTGAGAGAGGAGCCAAGGCTGGAGTGGAGGGGAGGGGAAGGGAAAGGGGAACCAAACAGCTGGGCAGTGCTCTGAGTCCCTGCCAGCAGAAGGTGGGCAGGGCTCTGACGTCACAGCAGCAAGTGCCATGTGCTGCAGGCCTGCTGTGTGCCAGCAGCACCCGTGGTCTCTGAATCCAGCAACAACCTTCGGCTCATTTCACACATGAGGACATTGGGTCCCTGTAAGTGACTTGTTCAAGTAATGTGTGAGCCGGGATTTTAGCTCAGGTTAGAAAACTTGCAAGTCCATGAATCTCCAAATTTGGGCCCATCAGGGGACCAGTGTGCTGCCATCTTGTCCACAGCCACAGCGGCCCCCACCGTGCCCCTTTGGTGTTGCCACACCGCCTTGCTACACTGACGTTCTCATTAGGATGAAGGTCAGCTTTTTCCACTTTTCAGTACCACCCCCCCATCGTGTCCCCTTTGATTCTTGGATTTGATTACTTCTCACCCCTGCCTCTTGCTTAACTGTTCCCTGGAGCAAATCCTAGTCTTAGTCAAAAGGGCGCAGTTCCTACTGAAGTCAGAGGTTGGAGCCTCCTCCCGCAGCCTCACTAGCTCCTGAACAGCCGGTTCAAGACTCAACCTGCTGCTGACACAGAGACAGTGCCCGCCTGTCATGGAATCTCATGGAATCCCTCAAGCCACCCGACTTGACACCGATTTTTACAGCTTTGCCGTGAGTTTCCTTAGTTGCCTCCCCCTGAATGCATTATAAAGTTAAAAGGAGAAAAAGAAGTCTTTTAAAAATCCCCCAGCTATCTTCATTAACATGCAGAATGCTTTTCTGGCAGTGCACAGGCTGTGATAAAACGGGAAGCTTCTTAACACAACATATATTTAATCCGTGGCATTCACTTCCACATGAAATTCAATCAGATATTTTAAGGGAGTTAACAAGTGCTCTCAGATCGAACTATGAATAAATGCAGGTGTGATAAATATACTCGAGCTACCGAGCTGCTTTATCAAGTGATAAGGGTGTAGAGTGAGGTGGGGTTAAAGGATGAACCTTACTTCTAATTCTGCACAATGTCAAAGAGGATAGGAGAATTTGGTGGACAATGCCAGGGTGATCTAATGACCCATCGCTTCCAAAAAATCAATTACTATGGCTCATTTTTTCTGTTTCTGGGAATCCCTGGGCCTGCCAGGCACTAGGGAGGCAGTGACTGACCAATAATGTGGTTCAGGTCGGTCTCCACCCCCATGGAGCTCATATTCTGATAGAGATGAACACTAACAGGAAAACAAGTGAAAATAACATTTCCGGTTGGGCTAAGAAGCAGAGAAGTGGAAAGTGTTCAGGTCTGTCATCTTCAAGGAGCTGATATTTGAGATGACATCTGAAGCAAGAGGAAGGGCCTGCTGCGCAAGGAGGGGACAGTCTGTTGATGTTCTTGATACGAGAGGGCTCTGGGCATGTCAGCAAGGAGCTGGGACAGGTGAACACAGTGTTGGGGTACAGAGGTGAGCTTTCCAAATTAGCCTTTATTTTTTTTCCCAACTGAAAGTGTCAATTGCTACAAATCTGTGGGGGAAAGGATGGGTTGTTTGCCTGCGGATGTGAAGAAATTAGCTCACTACAGGGACAAGAAGAAAGTCCTATCTCATATCGCATACAAATACAAACACTTAACAGCTCCAAGACCTTGCTCAGGGCGGAAAGTCAACAGAACTAGGGAGTTAGAGAAAAGAGGGGTGATCTTTGTGTAGTTTGGGTGAGAAAAGCATCTTAAAATAATTAAAAACCCACAATCTACAGATAACTGAATGAATTTGATGACACCAAAATTAAGGATTTCGTTCAAAAAGAACACTCGAGACAAAGAGAACAGCTGAGTGAAAACGTGAAGGCGTTGCATTGTCTAAAGCCAAGGGAATAATATTTAGAATAAGGGTCAAATCCAGTTGTTGACTAATTTTGTGAATAAAGTTTTATTGGAACACAGCCAAGCCCATTCATTTATGCAGTCCTTTATGTCTCTGGCTGCATGTGTTCTATCAGTAGAGTTGAGTACTTACAAAAGAGAATGGATGGCCCTCAAAGCCTAAAATATTTTATAACTGTGAGAAACAGGAAGTCTGATGGACCATTTTCAGAATGCAGCCTTAAGGTTCCCATATAAAAGGAAGCCATCTTAAGTCAGGGAACCATGAGGCTAGGAGGAAACCATGTTTAAAACGCCCCAACATGTGTCTCCTTACACCTGTAAGTGCTAACCACTTCCTGCACCCCACCTACCTTTTCTGACTTTCCATACACTGCCTACCTACTTCCTGTACCAGGCCCTATCCAATCTCAACCAATCATGTAGAGTGTACCCCTGAGCTCCTCCAATCAGAGTGAAGGGCAGGATTTCTGTTGTGGGGTGTGTGTGTGTGTGTGTGTGTGTGTACATGTGAGCATGCATGTGCCCTTCAGAACCCCCCTATTAAAAGCCCTTCCTCCCATGGGAGTAAAATCTGCCTTGCTCATCCACCTCTGATCACGTGTTTGTTTTATTGCACACCAAGTATTTCTGACATAGCTAGCCATTGTTTTTTTTTTTTTTTAAAGAAATAGGGACAGTGAGAGAGACAGAGAAAGAGAGAAACAACTTTATTTAGTTTTTCACATGGCCTTCGCTGCTGCTCTAACACTTATCTGTGTACGTGGTGCTGGGGTTTGAACCTGGGTCCTCATGCTTGCCAGGCAAGCACCGAAACTGCCGAGCCACCGCTCCAGCCCCCTATCTAGTCTTTTACAGAAAAAATAAATTGTGTCAACCCCTGATCTAGACTATGTAGGCTAGTGGGCAGGAAATATAACTGGAAACTATGGATAGTCAACTCACTGGAGAGGGAATGGAATTGAATTACTGAGGAATAACATAAAAATAAGTGACCACCTCAGAATACAGAAAGGCACAGGTGAAGCTATACTGAGTCTCTTTCTGCTCATCAGTTCTGCAAAAAATTGAAAAGATATGTAAAACCAAATGATGGTGAAGATGAGAAAAAATTAGGCCACCAGATAGAGTAGAAGCCTGACTAATCGTTCTGGAAAACATCCTGGCAGTATTTGGTTAAGCAACACGGACTTGCTGATATAGAACCCAAGAGGAAGTTGCTGGAAACCCCCCACCCCATGTGCCCTGCTATCCACCCCAGCCAACTGGACAACAGAGGGAGCACTGGTGACTGTCCACCCTGCATGAAACTGTCCCTCCCTGCTTCTAGGACAGCCCTGATGCAGTTCAGGTGTTTTCCGGTTATAAGCGGTCTGTATGTTGTGAAGGGAAACAGAACCCGCCCTAGCTCCAGGGCTGGGCCACTTTGGTTCAGAAGTGAGCATATGGCCAAAGCTGGGCTCTGACGATTCAAGAAACCCTTCTGGCAGGTTTTCTTCATTCTGCCACAAGTGCTCATAGAATTGTTCTGTGTCTCCCTGGAACATGAGCTGTTGAGGGGCTCCTGGAGCATTCTGAGCCTCAGCTGCTGAGACAGAAGAGTATGCCTATACCCAGAAGAGAGTAAAAGGGTAGGGGGAGACCCTAGAGGGCTGGATTGACCGCTGGGTGTCCAGCTGAGTGTTCCAGAAATGATTCGAAGGAGTTTGTGTTTGATTTTGTTACAATCCAGGCAATCTCAACCGATAGAAACCACTGGAGAGCTGTTGAGGATCTGAGAGGAGAGGGACTCTGCACCTGACCTCGAGTGCAGGCTGGAAGGTGAAGAGCCTCTCAGAGGAGACCTCACTCTAGCCCCAGTTACACACACACACACACACACACACACACACACACACAGGTGCTGGGAGAAAGGGAGGGAAACTTTTCACAGTGAGGACTTATAGCCTCACAGTGTGCCCTGCTGGGGTGCAACAGGTTCTTAGGGCAGGTCCCTAGGAGCAGAGACTGAGGCAGGGATTGTGGATGGCATTTATCCAGGGTCAACTCTAGGAGAATTGCTGCCCCTGCTCCTCCTACCACCACCAAGTGAGGGATTCAAGAAAAGTCAGAGGCAGGAACCAAGCAACCACAGGGTCTCTGTTGGAGCCTCTAGCTGCAACCAGATCCCACAGGGAGCTTGAATTGTGCCACCCTAAAGCAAGGCGGTGGCCTCGGGTATCCTCTCCTCAATCACTGATTGAGGGCTGTCCTGCAGAGGAAGACCACACCCCCTCTGCAGGTTCAGTGCCTCCCATGGCTGAGGGCAAAGCTTGAAGAGGCAGCTGGGAACAATTATCTTCCTGGGCCCAAGACAGGGTGCGCCAAAGGCCTCCAGGATAGTGCATGGGCAGAAATCCCTCATTCCCCCCGGGGCAGGCACCGAAGCAAGCTGCAAGAGGAACCGGTGGCCAAGATAAGGAGAAGAAAAGACGTAAGGGGGCATCATGGAGGCACAAGACAGCAGTGTGGCAGACTGCCAATGTGTCCTGGGACATCAGGAGGGTGTCACCCCAGTGGATACAGTGTAGACAGATGAAAATCAGGAACCAGACATCCCGAAACCACCACCAAGACCCGGATACCACACACCTTCGCCCCTGGCACTCTACCTGAGGGACAATCTGGGAAAGAAAAAGCCCAGAATTGATTAAAATACAGTTTTTCACTACCACGCAAAATGGGATCCCAGCACAGAAACTAAATCCACTTAGAGGAAAGGTTGCATTGGTTGGCCTCCTGGCTGATTTGCAATCACAGCGTGTGCTCCTACCAAAACATGAAAGAACGTCATTAACAGGAAAAGATTATTAGCAAGTTCATTAATCATGGTCCTTTCACACTTCCATGGTCAACTACAATGGGGGAGGTTTAAACGGATGCTTCCCCACTTCATTACAGTGTTTAGCAATTAACAGTTCGTCCCCTACCACAGACCTGCCCTGGCTTTCAGTGAAAGACAGAGGGCTGGAGTTTCACAAGCGTTCTATGCAGGGGTCCCCTGCACTCGGGCAAAGAGCCATGTTCCCTGTTACCCGGATAATCATTTGCTGCTGGGTTTTCAAGGATCTTGTCAATGGCTGCTTTTGCAGGTTGAGTATTTTTTTTTTTATAATTTGATGCATTTGTGTGGGGGGGGGGGGTACCAGGGATTGAACCCAGGGATGTTATCGTTGAACCACATCCCCAGACCTTTATATTTTTATTTCTTTAGTTTGAGACTCAGTCTCATGAAGTTGCTTAGAGCTTTGCTAAGTTGTTGAGGCTGTTTTTGAACTTGATCCTCCTGCTTCAGCTTCCCAAGCTGCTGGGACCGCAGGCGTGTGCCACCACCCCCAGCTTGGTGGATGCTCTTTTATGCCTGGCTTCTTTCCCTTAACATTTCATTTGTGAGGGGCTGGAGCGGTGGCTCAGCGGTTTCAGCGCTTGCCTGGCAAGCATGAGGACCCAGGTTCAAACCCCAGCACCACGTACACAACTGAGTGTTGGAGCAACGAGGGCCATGTGAGAAGTTGCTTCTCTCTTTCTCTGTCTCTCTCACTGTCCCTCTCTCTTAAAAAAAATTAAAAAAAAAAAAACAAAACCATTTCATTTGTGAGATTCATTTATGTTGCTTTCACTATTCACATCTATTGTTCAAACTGTTCCATTGGGCAGATGTGACTCAGTTTACTTACCCATTCTTCTGTTTTATGGGCTTTGGGATGGTTTTTTACAAGGTAATTATGTACAAAGCAGATATGAATGTTCTGGCCTAAATCTTTTATTTTTTAATTTTAACTTTTTATTTTGAGAGAATTGTAGATCTTTATACAAGTGTAAGAAATACTATAAAAAGACCCTTTGTCCTCTTTTCTCAGTTACCCTCAATCACAACACTGTTCAAAATCCTAGTAAGGTATCACGAGAAGCGGGCATTGGTGTGACTCCACCCCTGACCTCACAAGATGGGTTGTGGTCTAAGAGCAAACACATGAAAAATTTTGTATAAAATTACCTTCTGGCTGGAGGTGGTGGCACACATTTGTAATCCCAGAGATCTGGGAGGCAGAGGCAGGAGGATGGCAAGTTCAAAGCCAGCCTCAGCAACTTAATGAGGCCCTAAGCAACTTAGTGAAAGACCCTGTCTTAAAATAAAACATAAAAAGGACTGGGGATGTGGCTCAGTGGGTAAGTGCTTCTGGTTCAATCTCCAGTACCAAAAAAACAAAAACAAACAAGGAAAGAAACCTACCTTCAGGCTATGTATACAGGATGGATATAAAACATAAATGAGCTTCTGTTTAGACTTGGGTTTCATTCCCAGATGCCTCACTTCGCAATCATACCTCATTTACAACTTTAAGACCCTGAGCCAGAACCTCCAAGCAGAGCCACCCTGGATTCCTGACCCTCACAAACTTTTTAAAAAAAATTTTTTAAACGAGAGAGGGACAATGAGGGGGGGATCAATTTTATTTAGTTTTCCATGTGGTGTTCATTGCTCTGACACTTTGTTGTGTACGTGGTGCTGGGGTTCGAACTCATGTTCTCATGCATGCCAGGCAAGCACCGTAACCGCTGAGCCACTGCTCCAGCCCCCCTCAAAGACTTTTAAGATAATAATTTTTGTTGTAAACTGCTAAGAATTGATGGAGTTTCTTACGCAGAAATAGCTAATTAAGACAGATACTGATCAGGTACCCCTTATCCAAAATCCTTGGGACCAGAAGTGTTTTTGATTTCTGGTTTTTACAACTTGGAACTATCTGTATACACTAAATGAGATGTCTGGGGATGGGACCCAAGTCTGAACATGAAATTCATTTACGTTTCATGTACACCTTGTACATATAGCCCAAGGATAACTTTATAGTGTTTTGAGTGTTCTTGCATTTTGACTGTGCCCTGTCATGTGAGGTGAGCTATGGAATTTCCCACGTGTCATCACAAAGTTTTAGATTTGGGAGCATTTTGGATTTGGGATTTTCAGATTAGTTATGCTCAACCTGTACCTGTATCAGACCCTTGATAAAAATGTGGATCTCTGAGCTTCACCCAAGGCCTCCGCTCAGCCTTTTAAAACTACTGCAGGATGGGGCTGGAGCGGTGGCTGGGCGGTTACGGCGCTTGCCCGGCATGTGCGAGTGCACAGGTTCAAACCCCAGCACCACGTATGCGGCTAAGTATCAGAGCAACAAAAGCCATGTTAAAAAAAAAAAAAAAAAAAACTCTGTAAAAATTGACTTTCTCTGTCTCTCTTTCTCTCACTGTCCTTCTCTCTTAAAAAAAAAAAAAAAAAGAAAAAATATAAAACTGCTGCAGGTAATTCAGATGGGCAATTTTTCTTTAAATCCCAGTTCTGCCATTAGCCTCAGGTAGTTTACTTTTCCTCTCTACTCCTGGGTTCCACACTTGACAAATGGGCATAATCATACCTGCTTTGAGGGCTTTGTGCTTTGGTGGACCTTTGGTTCAGGGACATAAAGTGGGTTAGGCACCCTTCCCCCACCTGCCCACATCCCCTGGCTTTCCGTGTCTCAGTGCCACCTGGTGGGGCCTGGAGATGGCGGAAGCACATGGCTTTGCCTGAGAGCCTTCCTTTGCCTCAGCAATGATTGACACGAATTGGTATATGAATAGCCCAGTTCCCTTGCCTCTGAGCTGCAAGTTCTACAGCACCTCCCAGGACTCTCCTGCAGGATTAGATCGAATTTGGCTAGAATGGTAACTTGCTTAGTAGTACACCATTTGTTGGCTGAGCCCCCTTCCTTGATCACTTCTCTGTTTCCTTAACGTGTTGTCTCTTTGCTGCCAAAATAAACCACTCACACTGATGTTCTGTCTCAAGGAGAACTAAGACAAGTAGCCAGTATAGTGTCAGCACCCAGTACGTGCTCAGCCAATGCTTTTGATTTTGTATATCTGCCTAGTGAAAGAAACAGAGAAAACTACCAGCCTGGTGTGAAAGTGAGAGATGATTATGTGCAGCACTGAAAATCTAAGGATGCCTATCCAGACTCTCAAGTATGCTGGTGGCTGGAGCACTGGCTCAGCAGTTACGGTGCTTGCCTGGCATGCACAAGTACACAAGTTCAAATCCCAGCACCACATACACAATGAAGTGTTGGGAGTAATGAAAGTCACAGACTCTCAAGTATGCAAAGTCTACTACAAATCCACAAGGACAGAATTATGAACATGGCCTGGGTAGAAAGCAGTATTTGGGCCATGCTCAGGAGAAGGGACAGTGTGGTCAACTATGTGAAGACAAGTGCTAGAGCGGCAGTAATCAGAAGATTCCAACAAGATGCGCTCTTATACCCACCAGAAGGACAAAAAAAGTGAGACCTAACACTGCTGGAAGACACAATCTGGAACCCCCACCTTTCTGGAGAACTTTCTGGAAGCATTGAGTAAAATTCAGAATCCACTGTCCCATCACCCAACAATTGCACCCCAGGCACAGCGACCCCATGGAACTTCTCTCACAGCACCATGTGCTTCATTGCGGGTTTGGTGTTTTGGTTTGGGAGTTGTTGCTGCTTGCACATTTGTGCGTTGTAAGGTCTGGGTGCAGGCAGCCTGGTGTTCCGCTCCGGAAATGGTAAGCAACCTGGGACCATGCACTTTGGAACTAACAAGCAGCACTAGGAAGCAAAACAGACTCCAGGGTGCAACATGCAGAGTGGGAAAAGAAAGAGCCAGAACGAAATCTAAGACAGAACCCCATTACGTAACTGAAAACCAGGCACAGCACAGCAGCACACATTTATGGAAGGATGTAGACCAAACAAATGCGACAGGGTGACTGGGTGGGGCGGGAGTAAGGAAGCATCAACCTGTTTTTAAAAAAAAAGAGAAATAAAATGTTAAACCACCAGACGATATCATAGCAGAGTATCTTTCTACCATGGAGTGGGGAAAGATTTCTTTTTTTTTTTTATTTTTTATTTTTATTTTTTTAAAGAGAGAGGGACAGTGAGAGAGACAGAGAAAGAGAGAAACAACTTTATTTAGTTTTTCACATGGCCTTTGTTGCTCCAACACTCAGTTGTGTACGTGGTGCTGGGGTTTGAACCCGGGTCCTCGTGCTTGCCAGGCAAGCAACGAAACCACTGAGCCACCAATCTAGCCCCCGGGAAAGATTTCTTAATCAAGATATGCACAACGCCTACCTTAAAGGAAGAAGCTGATATGTCTGACAAAGTTAGAACTTAAAACCTCTCTGTAACAGACATCATGTAAAACAATGAAAAGATGAACCACAGGCTGGGAGAAGATGTTCACAATATGCGCAACTGAAAATGGATTGGCACAAAGAATATACGGAGAACTCCTCCAAATAATAGCTAACAACACTGCCACTGCTCAAGCTACTTCATGTGGTTGGCTTAATTACAAAGAATAAGGAAAATATAAATTGGCAAAAGATATGCTCAGGCAATCCATGAATTACTTCCTGTCACCTTTTCTCTTAATATCAGAACACACAGAAATTGGACACCTTCCTTGCTTGACCTCCCGTAGTCCCACCCAAGACCTCCAGAGATAACATGAATTAGTGGGTAAGAGCACTGCTAGCCCGGGGAGCCAAAATTTCAACCAAGATCCTATCCTATTCTGACCCTCAGACTCTTCTTTGGTAGGAAGATATCTCCAAGTGTGATTTGAGTTACTCAGTACAGTAAGCACTCAACCAAGGGCAACTGTTTTAATGGTACAAAATAATAGTAGCTCACATGGAAGAAGGTCCCCAAGCTTTTTTATATGTGCCTTCTCATTTAACCCTACAGACGTTTTCTTGAGTAGAAGCTGCTATTACTCTCATTTTGCAGATAATGAAGTTGAATCTTGGGGAGTCTGGGTGGCCATCTAGGTCATGCCGTGAGATCTGAAGCCAGCCCCACGCTCTGGGCCTCCGTGTTCTCCCCTCTTCTCTTGTAAGTGTGTGGGCTTGCCCAGTCCAGTTCCCTACTCCTCCCTTTCTTTATTAATATATATATATATAATAACCAGAACTGTAGAAATGTTGTTTAAGGAACTGAATGTGGGTCTCAGCACTTCTCTGACTTTAATGTGGAAAACAGTTGGGGTGAAGTGGGAGCAGGTCTTGAACCCAAAAGGGCGCTTTACCACTGAGCCACATCCCCAGCCCTTTTTATTTTTTAATTTGACACAGGGTCTTGCTAAGTTGCTTAGAGCCTCACTAAATGCTGAGGCTGGCTTTGAACTTGCAATCCTCCTGCCTCAGCCTCCTGAACCACTGGAACTTCAATCTCTAAGATGCCTTTTCTGCTTCAGCAGTCTGGGGGAGGCCCAGGATGGTGCTTTTCTACCAAGATGCCCAGGAGTCCTCCCTCACTGGGAAGGTCTGTTCTAAGGATCTCTAACCAGGCGAGCACACACCCCTCCAGCTTGACTTTGTTTTGAACAGTCACAACAGGAGCCCTGCAAGCTTTAAAAGCTGGGGTGCCTCATCACACACTCAGCAGAAGCCAGGCTTCACACCACGTGGGTTTAAATGCCTCTGCACCTCTGTGCTTCATTGCTCTAAATACAAAATTGCTCAGATGATGGGGCATTGAATATTCTGGACCCTGATTAGTTGGCAGCTGAGTTACAGGTAGAAGGATGTGGCTCTAGATGAGTCCCACAGCTGTTCACCTAGTCCTGGAGCTCCGGCTGCGAGCCAGCTCTGCACAGTCATGCAGGGAAGGTGAGGATGAGGGTGAAGGCTTTGGGGTCCCCGTTCAGGTGTCTGTGGAAATGCCTTCCTGGAGGAGGTGGAGGAAGCCTGGAAGGTCCAACAGCTAGGGTTTGCCATGGGCAGAGGTTTCCAGAATCAGATGCACTCCTACCTGTCAGGGAGAGGAGTTGACAGGAAGAGAGGAGCCATCCTGGGAAGATAATGGCAGGAGACACAGAGGTGCTCCGGAGCACTGAGGCTGGCCTGGCCCAGGTCCTGTCACAGGCCCCTAGCTTCGCTGCACACTGGTCCCCAGTGACTGAGCTCGTTCTCAGTTCAAAGTCTGGAGAGGCCAAACCTGACCCACCCATTTTTGATCAGTGCGGAGGTGACTTCTTGAGGCCCGAAACCTGTCTGCTCCGTTCCACCTCTTTCGTTGCCAGGCACACACCTTCTCCCCATGACTTTTAAGGCCTCCTCCGCTTGTCAAGATCTCAGGGCACAAGCACGAACTTGCCAGTGAGAAATGCCCCACGCACAGCTGATGACCACACCCAGAGATGATCAAGCTGGCCACAACCTCCAGGGACATCTGTTTCTCCCTGGCTCTGCAGCAGTCAAGGCCGGCGTCACCACCTCACAATTATGGAACTGGAGGATAAGGTCACAGTCCTCGGCAACACACCCTTTACACGATTATGAAACACAAACCAGGCTTTAGCAACCTAAGACAGAGCAAATTACACACAATGTCACATGGCAACGTGGGTCCCTTCCCCAGCTGCCACTGAAGGGCAGTAATCAGTAACACGACAGAACTAGAGAATCCCATGAATGTCACTTACTGACTGGGCTCTGAGGAGGGGCAGGGTTGGGGTTGGAGGGCTTGTTGGTGATCAGCAAGTTGGGCTCGCAGGAGACAGGGACTGTGATCGTGTTGTCTTTACAATTCTCTTAGCGCTTGCTGAGGTGTGGGCTTTGGTACATCGTGAAAATATCTTTGGCCAGAGATTGAGAAATGCTTGAGAGTACAGGGTCTAAGCACTGGGCGTTCAGGATGCAGAGAGGAGAAAGGAGAATGACCAAGGGGTGACCGGCTGCTGTTGATTGGTGAAGATGCCTGGACAACCGACCAGCAAGGAGGAAGCTGGTATGGGCTGCAGTGGTGCCCATCTTCGCACTCCAAGCAAGGCAGAAGTATTTGGTCATCGTCATTGTACCTGACACCTTCAGCACAGGAGTATTCCCACGCTGGCTGAACAAGCTACGGGACTCCTGAGCCACAGCATTCTACCAATAACTCAGCTGCCATCCAATCAGGTTCCTGAATATCCCACGCCCTTGTCACGCTGAGCATTGTTGTATTTGGAGCAGTGAATCGCAGAGGCACTAGGGCACTGTGTCCCCTGCGTGGTGTGGCGAGTTCTGGCCTCCGTTGAGTGTGTGATGAGGCACAGCAGCTTCTAAAGCTTGCAGAGCCCCCTATTGTCCACAAGCACATTTCAAGAATCATTTGCAGAACAGCTCCAAGGAAGGAGGGAGTCCAAAAACCCTGTGACCTAGGAGTGTGACTCTGATGTAAGATGTGAGAAATGAGGACCATCACAAGGAGCGTACTAGATCTGAGATCTGAAGGATGGAGAACTGTAGCCTCCAAATGCAAGGAACCGTCCCCTGGGTCTGCGACAAGCATGAGCAAGGACAGGGATAGGCTGGTGGCTGAAGAGGCGGAGGAAAGGCAGAAGCTCTGGTGACTTTTAAAAACTTCTTTTAAATGAATGGAAAAAAGAGGGAGAGAGAGCTTCTTTTTGAGGTTTAGAAGAAATTAAAATCTATGAAACCTTGCAGAGAGATAAGCAGATAAGTAGTGTAAAATTTGACAGACACACATGGGCATACACAGATTTCTTCTAAGGACTGAATGGGCTATTACTTGTGATCCAGAACGTAGGCTAAGGATAGGAATGCCATTGTCTAAAAATTGTGTGACTTTAAGGAAGCCACTCGAATCCTCTACTGTGGTTTGGATATGGGTTGTCCCCCAAAGTTTCATGTGCTGGAGGCTGGATCCTTGGGGTGGTGGCAGGAAGGCAGTGAGGTCCTTAAAGGGGGAGCCTCATGGGAGGCCACCGGGGAGCTGCTTTCCAAAGGGATGAAGGTAGCTCTTGTGGGACCCTGGTTAGTTCTTGTGAGAAGGATGTCATAAAACACCCACACACACACCTGGTCCCTCCCCAACTGCTCTGGCTTCCTGTCTGGCAGGGTGGTCACTCCCTCTTGCACAAACTCCTTATATTGTGATACCATCCGCAGTGATGCTCTCACTGGAGCTGAGCATGCTTTCCCGGGCCTACGAACCCCCAGAACTGTGAGGTGATAAACTTCTCTTCTTTATAAAGTTACCCAGGTCCAGGTGTTTCATCACAGTAATGGAAAATGAACTATTACACCCCCTGTGTTGGTCAGCTTTGCCTTGATTTGACAAACACCTGAGAAAAACACCTTGTAGGAGGACAGTTTATTTTGGCTCATGGTTTCAGAGGTTTCGGTGCATGGTGGGATGGCTCCACTGTTCTGGGCAAAGGGGCTTGGTGGACGAAAGTTTCTCAGCTCAAGGCAGCCAGGAAGCAGAGAAAGAGGCATGGAGGGGCTGGGGAGAAGATAAACCCTTCCACGAACAGCATGCCTCCGGTGACCCACTTCCCCCCAAATAGGTTCTGCCTCCCAGTGATCCATTCCATCACCCATGGATTAATCAGCTGATGAAGTCAGAACACTTATGATCCAATCACTTCCCAAAAGCCTCACCTCTGAACACATGAGACTCTGGGGGACATTCCGGATCTGCATCATAACAGAATCAGTATCCTTTGGGGTGGGGTGGGGAAGCATTTAAATTAGGATAATGGTATATACCTACCTCATCGAGTACTGAGAACATGTAGTAACCAATACCCATCAAGTCCTTAGCAGAGCATGTGGTATATAGTACATGTTTAATAAAGTGATCAAGGAGTTAGTCAGTCTCCAAAGGCCATAGTAGGAGAAAAGTTCCAAAAATGTTCTGAGTAGTATCCACATCATTAAGATGAGTAAGCAGCTTTCCAGCATAGAGTATTCTGTAGGAGGGTCAGGGAGTGTGGAAGGAATCACCTGCATAGTGTTTCCAGTCACCTTAGAGCTGGAAAAAGACTTCATCTCACTCATCTCGGGCGATTGATTATGGCTGCCAGAATTTCAGCTCCACGAGCCTTGCAAAGCGCAAAGGTTCTTCAGGGGAAGGATGTGGCAATCCATCAGTCATGTCTTCCAACGGGGGCAGGAAGAGCAAAGAAACTCACACCTGCCACCTGCATTCCAGGACTGACCTAGTAGGCTACAGACCCAGAATTTGAGTTTGTGCCATTGTTCAGCAGAACCGTAATATTATTTAGCCAGAGTTCCCCATGTCTGAGCAATGTTACGGTCTAGGTGATTTCCATTTATGTTTCACCTTATTTAATCTTGTGCAAATTCTAGAAAGAAGGCACATTATAAGCCCCATTTTCCACATCTCGCCAACTCCTGAGGTCACTAGTAGCAGAAACGGCCAGTGTCTGTCAGGTACTGTGAACAGTGGCTCTGTAGGCCTTCACTTTGGGGGACGCTCTCCTTGGACTTCCAGAGTCTACTTTGCCTACACACAGGAGGGTCTGTGTGCCTGAGAATTTAGGTCAGCTTGAGAAACCCTTAACGTGACTGCAGGGATGTAAATATCCTAGCTCACTCACCCCTTATTAGGGACTCCCTAGGGCGAAACCTACGCTGACCACAAGGCTCCAGGGGAATTGAGTCTCACACAAGCCCACCTCCTCCTTCCCTGGGACCTTGCTCAATGGCACACCATTGCACCCCTGCCTGGTCTCCTCTTCCTGACCCTGTGTCCCTGATCCCCTGCTGGTTTTTCCTGGGAACATTTCCCAATGACACTCTCCAAATCATCTTTCCTCGTGCTTGAGAAGAACTGAACTGGAACTTTCCCCAGCAAGGCCTGGCTTTGAAACCGCTGCCTGCTGCCCACTAGGGGCTGTAGGAGCCTTCTGGAAGTCCTGCAGACTCTGGTAGGTCCTCTGGCAACAGGCCAGCACAATGCGGCAGAGAAAGTCATTCGAATTCTAGAAGCTAGAAGGGCTTTCTTTAGCCTGGTAATTTTTTTTTCTTTCCAACTTCCCTGAGAAGTGTGTCAGTTCATCAATCAGCCTAAAGCTCCGAGCACTCCCTTGTTCTCTTTTCTGCAGCCAAATGAAAGTGTGCATCTTCACGAGTGGGAATTAACATCCTCTGCAGCTCCTCTCACTCACCCAGAGGAGAGGCGAAGATGCAGCTATGGTACTTGAGGCGGAAATAGAAACCGTGGAGCTGGGTGGGGGTGGAGGCCAGAGCAGGAGGAGAGCCTTTTCCCCGACTCTCACTATTTGGAGGAATTTATCCCAGAATAGGTAAAGCAAAATAGCAATCCTTATTAACATAATGGCTGCAGGGAGAAAGAAAGGAACATACTGTAAGGTGGGTCTCAGACTCTGCTGGGCCTGTCTGTCCTGGCAATGCCCAAACTGATTCATCCTAGAAACAGCCTGCAAGCCCTGCCCTCCAGATCTCCTCCAGCCTGCCTCACCTTCCCCATGCACTCAGCCAGACAATGTTTGTGGAGAGGTTTTGAAGGTCGCGCCTGGGTATGACGGTCTAAGGATCAGGAGACGGAAGAGGACATTAAGCTTGGCTAAAGTCAGGGTTTAGAACGTTATTTAATTTAGGGAAAATTCTCCTTTGCAGAGCAAAAGCCAGGGTCTAGGTTCTTCTTTGCTCATGTCAATCTGGGGGGGTGACAGGGACAAGGACCTCTGACAAGAGCAATTGCCACCGCAGATTTCCCTCGCTGGTGGAGGTATGCACTAAGAGCGACACAAGCAAATGCCCACCAGACAGCCCCTGGTCTTGCTTTGTCACACCTCCTTGTGCTGTTCCCACTCAAGAGCGGAAAGATGGACCCGGCCTGCGTGGAGCTGCCTCATTGGCTCAGGACTCTGTCCTGAGACCTCTTGGTGCGTAAGAAAACAAATTCCTGCTTACTTATGCTACCCTGGGAAGGTGTCTATTAAACACAGCTAAACATCCCCCCAATCAGGACACCTGGAAAACCCCGCAGCAGGGGGCTGCCCACCCATGGGTCTTATTTGACCATCATCTCCTTTTAAGTCACTGTACTTTAAAAGTGGGAAATTTCATGCAAAATCCAGATTGCTGGTTTCTTTTGAAAAGCTAAGAGGCATGGAAAATGGGGCTTATCTTTCCGTAGTGCAGCGGAATCCAACTCACTAGCACCCCCTCCAGTTAAGGGAGGGTCGGTCGCTGCTTCTCATCACAGCTGAGCTGATTTCCAGGGAACCCTGTCACCCTCTGCATTAGTGAGCCCTCATTAGGAAAAAGCACAGGCTTGTTAGCGGCCATCTGGGCATGAACTAGTTACTTAGCCTCTCTCTGGGCTTCTATTTCCTAGTAGATATAATAACACCCACAAGAAGGGAAGGCGTGGAAAAAGGGACAAATTTGAAGGCACTTAGAACACCATCTGTTATTTCTAATAACCCTCGCAGTAGCCCTCTAGAAATATCAGTTCCTGTCCCTCACTCTCTAGGTCTGTGATGCATCTGTCAATCTTGTGATTCAGGGATGCGATTGCTCAGGTGTGGTTTACACACCCGATGTCCCTTCCAGAGGTGACTCACACAGCTGGGTGACAATTTTAGCCTCTGCCATCTGACTTCGAGTAAGGATCCCTAAAAAGTTTTCCTCGCACACATTGAAGTTGGATTTTGAACAATCCAGTTCCATGAACATGGCCCTCATGTGACTTGAGGATCCTTTTTCTGCCCCCTCCTACCCTGGAATGCAAGTGTCCTTTGTCCATCTTGGTCTGCTTGGGTTCAAAGGTTTCTGCTAATCCAGAGTCCAGATGACTCCTTCCCATCTCTTGGGGATTCTGAGCTCACGAAAGTGGTGTCCCCTTCCTCTGCCAGGTGGGAATTAGGTTTAGAGTTAGATTAGGTGGGAGAGAAAGGGGAGGCAGAGCGGGGAGAGGGGTGACAACTAGACAGTGGCTGACGGAGGTGCTCTGTCACTGGTGATCAGCAAGGATGTTTGGAGAGGTCTTGTCACTGTCCCCACCTGTCACTCTCATCACCGTCTGGGGAAGCATCTGCATCTTCACAGCACCCCGTCCACTCTCTGGGACATCGCCACGCAGTCCCCAGGCCAGGTGCCTGCTGGAACTAACTACCCTCTGTCCTGGCTGGGTGGCACATCCTATTGTTAGGTAGTAGCTGGCAACGAGCAGTGAAATGCTTGACAAGGCCACAGGTTTACTCTTGAAGTTTTCTCTAAGCTACTGCGAAGGCAGATAAGCAATGGAAGACATTAGTACACGAACTGAGGACATGCAAAAGTGAAAAAGAATGGGGAGCTGGACTGCCTCAAGAACAAAGGATCTACGGGACCATCTCCTCACAGGACCCAGAAAAGTTGAGATGAAGCTAAAACCACTGGTGCCAGGTGTCTCCTGCCAGCTCAGAAGGGGGTGTTCTTTAATAGTGTGGGCATGCCGAGATAACTTTGGACTGCTCTTGACCCCAATGCCCACATTAACATGGGATTGAGTTGCAGATGGAGCCCCCTAAATAGGATGGCCACCATGACAGTTCCGCAGAGGACCAACTAAGGTCAAAAACTCCACTGCCCGACGTGAAGGAGGACTTGAACACCTGCTTGGCGAAGACTGCTGAAGGAGAACCCCAATTTTTCAAACAACCATAAAACAGCAATAAATTTGGAGACAGTGTTGTCCCTTTATCGTTCTCTGCTCAGTGACGGTCCACTCGCTCTCTTGAGAGTACCCTCTGCTTGGGCCTCACTCTGCTTTTGCTTTACCTTGACTGGTAATAAGATTCTCTTACATGACTTCTGGTGTCTGACTTTAAATTTTCTTTTGTCAGAACACAAGAACCAAGGTTGGGAGTTTCAGCTCCCCGCTTTTCCTGTGACACTCTGTCCTCTTATAGGTTGTCCATCAACCACACAATGCCTCTGGAAAAGTGTTTTTCCACAGAAATCTTCAGCATGAGTGTATTTCTTAATTAAATCATTACTGCTTAAAATACTGGGGAATTCAGTCCACGGCCTATGGAAACTGCAAACCTTCGCTTGGAAGTATCTTGGGGTGCCTGGTCCCCTCGATTCATAGTAATAAAGCCTGATGCCTGATCACAAAATTGCCCCATATAGTGGATTCAGAGCTCATCCAAAGTACTCTCATATTTCAATTTCATGTGGTCCTTTGAGGATGATGACAAGCAGGTACTTTTGGCATTCTCTTCTTACAGGAAAGGAAGCTGAGGCTGAGGGCGAGAAACTTGCCCTCCTACCTACCATGGCCTGAAATTCCACCAGGGCCCCTCCGCCCAGGGAGCAAGGGTCTTCCCTCATGCTACGTGTAGACACGTGTGCACAAGTTTCCCACAACATAGCAGGCTTTGACTACCTTAAGATGCGATCTGAGTGGTCACAGTGACAAGCAGAGGTTCTGGAGACAATGGAGCCCCTTAAAATTGCTCAGAAGGGTGAATCTGTCTCACAGAAGCTATTCTGACTGCAGTATAAGCAAGACCAAAAAATAGAAAGCAAAAACAAAACCCGGGATCTCAGGTCCTTCTACCTGCCCCAGACCCTGGAGGTGGAGGTGAAGGTGACCCTAGGGAGTGGGAAGGGAGAATTCCTGGGGCTGGCAGAGTGCAGGACGGTTTGCAGCTTGGATTTCTCCATAAACACCGGAATGCAGGCAGAGGTTTGCTCTCTCAGGCTCTGACTCTGGGGAAAACTGGCTAATATCTAGACCTCCTTAAGGTTTTGGTAAAAGATTACCAAGAAGTCATGAACCCTAAGGTTTTCCATGATTTGAGTACTGAATTCCTAAGTTGCCCCATGGAGACCTGCAGCACAGGAGCCTCCTATATGGGCCTTTGCAGCAGCCAGGAATCATGGCTTTTCTTTTTGAAACCTTCACCTATATAAAACATTGACAATCTTGGTGATCAGCATAGTAACTACCATTTATTGAACTTTACTGTGCATTAAAGATATACATGCATTTTCTCCTCCATAAGTGGAAACTTCTTGAAACTTGTCAAAATTTCTCCAAACAGGGACAAGGGCCGGCCCGTTCCACCCCCACACCAACACTGACACCCAGGTGGCCCCATCCCTCCATGTACTCTGAGATTCACGGACACACGTTCTCCTTCCTTGCACATTCGTAAGTTCTTACTCTGGACCTTTCTGGATGTTGGGGACAGCGCTGTAAACAAGACCAACGGAGAATGAGCTTCAGGTCCTCTATTCCATGGACAGAGAGAAACTAACTTTAAAGACTGATCAGGCTGCAAAGGAAATACAGACTCCAGGCTCACTGACTTTGAAGGGCACCTCTGCAAGGAGACGTCTCCCTGCTTCCCTCCTTGATTCGGGGGGGAGGAGCAGCACCAGGAGAGGAGGATGTGTTCGAGGAACAGACCAGCAAAAAACAATCAGAGCAGCAGGAGCCTCCTCTAAGACCAGCAGGCCCAACACTTCACACCGGGGCCTTGGCCAATGCCATTCCTTCTGCAGGAGTGTCCTTCCCACCCTCTTCTTCGAAAACAAAAGAAACACCCACTTCCTTGGTGAGGCCCACTCTTAAGAAGCCTTCCCTCTCCTCCTGGGCACAGAGGCTTCCCTGCTCCCTTGTTGGAATTTCATTGTTGCTTGAACTCCACTCACACTATAAACCAGCGAGTCTAGCGGGAAGACAGTTTTTTAAACATCTCTGGCAACCACTCACTCAAGTATTTAAAAAAAAAAGTGTGTTGACTGACTGACTACTTCCGCCTGCCTGCGAACAATCAAGAGAGAAATAATTGTTGTTGAGTCTTGCCCTCTGCTCTTGCCTTTGTTTCTTCTGTTAGGCAGGACTTCAAGGACACCAAGATGGCAGATACAGAGTATAAGAAAAGGTGCCACTGGAGGACAAGACAGGGGTACAAGTGATGTCCCTGTTAACAGATGCCCCATTATCATGACAATTCCCTCCACCAAGGACTTACCACCGTGTCATCTCCCACCACAGGTTCACTATTTTAAAATGACCAATGGGAGTAAAGTGGGCAGTATTCTAATTCGGTTCCTAAAGTAGACAATGGGGGGAAATTGGACAATGTTCTACTCAGGTATCACAAGGTAAAAACGGAGGAAGCTTTCAATCGAGTCTGTACGGGGAAGAGAGCCTCTCAGCTCAGCATATGTAAGACCCTAATTTCCAGACCCTGGGGCCTTGAGCCTCTCTCCTCTCTCTCTCTCTTGCTTGCCCACCTCCATCTACCCTACAGTGGAGGAGGCAATGTCCACCGAAGTTCTATCTGACAAAGTCCAGACTTGGGGATGGGCTAGGCAAAGCCAGCCCTGGAAATTGCCAAAACCATCTCTTCCAGGAATTGGCTGTGTTCTAGTAATTATATGTATTGTGAATTTACTCAAACTGGAAACTCTGATTGTTTTGAGAATTCCATTGCACAAACAACTGTTGCGGATTATTGGGAAGAGTACTGGTAATAACACATATAGAAATCGTGGGAAATAAAGCTATACTGACCTTAAAACAAAACTGGAAATAGAAAGCAAAATAATTAGAACTAAGGAACAAAGAAACAGTATACGTAAAACATCTACCAAACACCATCTTAAGATTGAGTGTTCACGTTGTATTGTGGACTTTGAGAAAGACATGTTTACCTTTCCTGTTCTTGCAGAGATTAAGTTTTAACTTCTGAGTAGTAAATAAGATGGGTTTACCTTTCTTGTTTTTGCAGAAGTTAGGATTAACTTCTTAGCCCATAGGTTAGGATGCACAAATATTTTATAGAATTAACAATTATAAGACCTAGGAAAGCTATAGAATATCTAGTAAGGTTACAATAACAAAATAGTTTTAGGTTAGTAGTTAACCGGGTATATGGGTTATAATAGCCTATAACATTGTCTAGCTAAATAAAGAAACCTCTGGAGGAAAATAAGTAACAGTTTAAACCAAATACTTACATACGGTCTCTAGTTAAATAAGAAGTTTTCATTTATGCTAAGATAGGGCTTCCAGATTAATATAGTACAGTGACCTTTAAACGCTTCTCTTATCAAATGAGACAATGGTTTGAAGAAACCTCTGAAGGAAAAAAGTAACAGTTTAAACAAAATAGTCTACGTGGTGGGGAGGTTGAAGACATAAACTGTACTAATGGTTGATCCTTTAAGATTACTGGGGAACTAAAGAGGTGATTGTACAATGAAGCAGATATTGAAACTGCTGTTTGTGCACCTGTATAAAAATGTTCAACAATAAAGAACAGATGACATTTTGCTCAGGCAGCTTGCTGTGTCTGCTTGCAACTTGCTCCAGAGGTTCAAGTCATTCCTCTGGGCCAACTTTGCTCATCCTTCGGGGATCGCTGGTCCCCGGCACTACAGAGTGCTACTTCCACCTTCACCTTCAATAAATCTGTGCTCTGCCTATCACTTGTATGTGTCTTGCTCAATTCTTTGTTCAGGACGCAAAGGACCTGGACCCCAACTGGAAAAACAACACTTCTAAGACCTTCCTTATTCCCGAGACTGGTCTAGGCAGAAGTCCACTGAGACCTCAGCATTTTCTTCCCCTGCTGCTTACTGTTCACAGGCAGAGTAGAGCAAAGACAGCAGACCCAGGTTCTGCCCGTCATTTCCCTCTTGCCTAAAACTCCACCCCCTCCTATTCCAGGGCTTTCTGCCTTTTTCTGATTCTATATTCCTGCAAGCCAGTTCCTCTCCCCTCTCCATTCCCCACTGGTGACCAGCTGCCTACTGCCTGGAGGAAGCCGAAGCCAGCTCCAGGCTCTGGTGGCCTCACCCGCTTCTCTGAGCTCTGTGCCTCCGTTCTCACCATCACACAAACATGATTGTTCTCTCTTACAGGGGAAAAGCCTGTCCTTGACCCCACGTCCTTCTGTGCAGATGCTGGCCCATCTGTCTTTCCTTCGCAGTGAAATCCTTGAAAGGTCTCTAGCCCCTCTCTGCAGTTATCCTCCTCCCTTTCCCTTTTTTTTGTAGACCTGTGCCAAATCAGCCTTCATGGCTCTCCCAGGTCACCAGAGACCTCTGCTTCTCTGGTACCAGGACCACACTCAGGCTTGACCTTATTGGCACTCTCAGTGTTCCCGGCCCATCTGTCCCTCCTGTCTGACACACATTCTCCAGGACCCCACTTGCTTGGTCTCCCCCTGCCTAACCAGTTGCTCCATCTCAAACTTTTGCCGCTTCCTCTTCATCTCTCCAACGCCCCGTAGACCACATAGACAAACCCCGGGCTTCCATCTCTGGATCTGTTTTCTCCCCCTTGCATAACTCACCTGGTCCCTTGGACATTTAAATCCCCGGATCTACATGCAATCCAGGATCTCTCCTCCCTAGCATCTCCACTGGGAGGTTTGATCAGTCAGGACAACCTAGATTACAGTGTCCCACAAAGAGCTCCACCCTCTCGGTGGCTTAAAACAAGGAAGGCTCATTTCCCACTGCGCCACCTTCCAGGTCAGCTGAGACTTCTACTCATGTTCACCACTCAGGGTGGTGGAGGGGCCACCCGCTTCTGAGCACCCTTCTCAATGGCAGGGGAAGCAGGCATGGAGAACGCGTCCCAATTTAACCGATCACATCTGGCTGGTGCCCTCTCTGCCACTGCCTTAGTTTCCAGAAATGACATGGACATTCATGCACAAATAAATGTTGATTTCCTAATCCCCATACAGGACAAAGCACACCCACAGACAGTGGGCTTGACAGTGTTTCTTCAATCTTCTGAACCAAAAATGGAGAGCAAAGGATTGGCCTGCCAGCAACTGAAGGCTTCCCCCAGCAGGGTGCTCATAAGTGTTTTAACAACCAAAAAGCATTCTGGTCTCACCAAAACAAAAACAAAACAAACAAAAAATCTCTGATTTGTACAGTTTGCCAACTACTATGGTGTAAAAAAACTCCACCATAGTTTATTTAAAATCACTGAGAGGGGCTGGAGCAGTGGCTCAGCAGTTACGGTGCGCGAGTACACGAGTTCAAACCCCAGCACTACCTACACACGAAGTCTTAGAGCAATGAAAGCCATGTAAAAAACTAAATAAAGATTGCTTCTCTCTTTCCCTCTCTCTCTCTTTCTCGCTCACTGTTCCCTCTTTTAAAAAAAATAAAAAAATAAAGTCACCGAGAGTTTTAACAATCAGCGTACAAGAGTGCTGGGAATTAAGTCTTGGCTTCTTGTAAGCTGCTCAGAGCCAGCTCTGCCACACCCTTGCTTTTACCCCACATTCTTCTTTCTCACTGCACTTGACCTACTCTCCAGAAAAGAATGAGTGGGAAGAGGAAACTTGCCAGTAGCTGCCAATGCTGGGTAGTGTTTAAGACTGGGATTAGTTGGTATGTTCGTTTCCACTGCTTTAACAAAAAGGTCCAAGGTAATGTGTCCACCAGTGCTCATAGCAATACCATTCAGGGTAGCCAAAAGCTAGAAATGACCTGAACGTCCATCGTCAGCTGAATGAATACACGAATAAACAACACACACACACACACACACACACACACACACACACACGCAATGCAATACTATTCAAATTTTAAAATGAATGAAATTCTAATATGGATACAGCACAGACAAACCTTGAAAACACTATGCTTAGTTAAATAAGTCAGACTCAGTAACAATAATTCCCTCCAAAATGTAAGTCTATGGTGAACTAATTTAAAAAAAGAAGTCAGACTCAAAAGAACAAAAAGTGTATGAATCCTTCTATCTGAGGTACTTAGAAGAGTCGGATTAACAGAGATAAAAAAATTGGAATAGAGGTCCCGGCACTGGGTGAGCGGCAATTCGCAGTTGCTTCACACGGAGTTTCAGTTTGGAATGATGAAAGGTTCCGGAAATGCACGGAGGTGCCGGTTGCACAACATCGGGAACATACTCGGAGCCACTGAATCACGCTCCTACCTGCTTGAAACGATCACCTTCGCATCACATAGGATTTTTGGTTTTGTTTTTTAAGAGAGAGGGACAGTGAGAAAGAGAGAGAGAGAGGATCAACTTTATTGATTTTTTTCATCTGGCTTTTTTGTTTCTCTGACACTGAGTTGTGTATGTGGTGCCGGGGTTTGAACCCGGGTATTTGTGCATGACAGGCAACCGCTCTGACCACTGAGCAACCACTCCAGCCCCTCACATAGGTTTTTGCCACAACAAAATGTTTTTAAAACTCAAAATAATAGAGGGTTAATTGCTATTTCTGTCACACACTAAAAGCTAAGTAGGTGGACCACAAGGCTAAGTAGGTCACCTTGTGAGGGGACCTCACAAGGGTCAGAACAAATCTTCTATCTGGTTTCTTTGCCCCTCTCCACATGAGGATTTTTCCCTCTTGGTTCCAGTGCCTACGTCTGCTCCCACCATCAAAAAAGAGCATGGAAAGGGAAGGATGTGCTTGTCCTTTAAGGGTATGGCTTCATATTGCACATGTGACTTCTACTTTCATTCCCTTAGCCACAATTCATTTATCAAGCTGGGAATAGAGCCAGGAAATGTAGTCTTTAATGCTGACAGGTATAAGTCTGCATAAGTCAAAAAAAATTCAATTGCTCTGTCAAAGAAGAAGGGGCATTGGGAGACAGCTAGCAAGCTCCAGGGAAAGCCACCATAACCTGTGAAGTAGCTACTCTTATCCTATCTTAGAGATCAAAAGACAGAGACTCAGGGTGGTCAAGTACAAGACCCAAGGTCCCTCCACAAAAGAAAGGCAGACTGGAAAAGCGCTGCTCTTTTCCATTCCACCTCCCTCGGAGACACAGGACAGACTGGAAGCTGAGGGCGGAGTATCTCTATGTCTCAGCCGCAGTTAGGATGACAGCTCTGTGAGCTACCGAGGGGCACCACCCACAGCACTGTGCCCAAGCTGGCTGTCCCATGAGAGCACTTATTAAATATCCAGAAATTTTGCGAGCTGGTTGTTAAACACAGGCATTATAACATCAAAGCACACCAACTTACAATTAAACACTAAGGTAACAAATACTCAGACTCCCCACATCCTAATTGTGTCTCTACATCTTACTTTGATCTGTACTCTCAAGGGTCTTTGTGTGTGTGACGTCTGTGTGCTGGACACACAAGCTAACAGTGGGCTACCACCCATCGCCTGTAACATCACTCAGGTAGCTGGCTGTCAGTTGTGGGGCAGATAGTTACAACACTGGAACACACAGAGGTACAAACCAGAGTTTTGGCCATTTCTTAGCACCTGCCTGTGAGGTCTACCCAGAAGCTGCTTCAGGATGGGTAGCAAGGCACATGCCCCTTTCTCTGACCGCGACCACGATCCTTCTTTTCTTTCTTTTTTCTTTTCTTTTTTGTACCAGGGATTGAACCCTGGGGCACTTAACCACCCAGCCAAATCCCCAGTCCTTTTTATTTTATATTTTGAGACAGGGTCTCGTTAAGTTGTTTAGGGCCCAAGTTGCTGAGGCTGACTTTGAGCTTGCGATCCTCCTGCCTCAGCCTCCCAAGCTGCTGGGACCTACAGGTGTACGCCACTGTGTCTGCTGGCCCCATCCTCCTTTTCTGCAATCTGACCTTTTCTGATAAAAGACAAGCAGAAGGAAGTTCCTGGCTGCATTTTTTTTTTAATTTGAAGTATATAGAAATACAGTTGAGGGGGAAACATTATCAAAACATTAGCAATCAATGGATATAAACTTTGTTATCCAGGGGAAAAGCCAAAACATGGATAACCACTTTGGGTTTTACCTGTTGCAGTTTCCCCCAGAAGAACTCATGCATTAAATGGGTAGTTCGTGGAGGAATGACATCGGATTCTGGGATGGTTCCCCCATCTTCCCAATCTCCAGACTCCTATGAGTTCTTCATATACCCTCCCCCTCCCCATCCCCCTCCATACACCTCCAAGTATCCTAGAGAGCCATCCCCCTATTACTCTGAAAGTCATTCAGTTTAAAGTTTTGTTGGGTTAGCCGTCTGCCTGGCTGCATTTTAAAAGATAAATTTCCAATAACATATTTGGGATTGAAGTAGAAAATGACATGGGCTGATATCCAAATCTCTAATGTGACACGGGCCTTGGCTGGGGGCTTGCAGAGGCTCCACTTGTGGCCACTCCACCCTTCCCACGCCTTCAGTTCTTCCTCCAGCTGCTTTAGTGTGGATGGACTACCCTCTCTTTCCCAGAGGGTGGAGCCAGGAGGACGGGGATGGAGAGGGTGGAGCCAGGAGGACGGGGATGGTGGGAATGAGCAGTGGCTCCCTCCTGGCCTCTGAGTAGATCCTGTCAATTTCCCTCTGGGACACGAATCAGGTGGATCCTCCCCATCTTGAACACTTAGTTTGGTTTTTGTTTTTCTTCTTTCAGATGAGATGTGGGTGCTTGCTTCTGTGTCCTCAGAGCTCCCAAGCCTGATGACCTGGGGACTCAGCATCTTCCTCTGGCTGGACCATGCTCAGCTTGGCCTGCAGCCCTGGCTGACTGTCCCTGACTCTCCAGTCCCCAAATGTCTGAGGGCTGTAGAAAAGCAGCCTAAACCCAGGATACAAGGCTTGCTACTTACTTCTTCTTCTTCTTCTGTTAAAGGGAGAGGGACAGTGAGAGATAAAGAGAGATTCAATTTTATTTAGTTTTTCATGAGGCTTTCGGTGCTCTGACTTCGTTGTGTATGTGGTGCTGGGGTTCGAACCTGTGTACTCACGCATTCCAGGCAAGCGCTGTAACCACCAAGCCACTGCTCCAGCCCCTTGCTACCTACTTCTAAGCCTCTATTTCCTTATTTGTGAAATGAGCTCAGGATGCAGCAGGCCCCAGGTAAAAACATGCACCTTTCTCCTCCCTCTCCAGCAGCTCATCCCTGTCCTCCCCAGACAGCTAACATCCTTCTGGCCTCCGTTCTCTACAATTGTGCATTCCATTTCTCTCACCTCTTCAGGGCCCAGGGCCTCTCATGAGGGCTCTCTTTATGCAACAACTCTCCAGCTCCCATATCCCAAGGTCTTTAAAAGAGCAATTGACCAAGTCCCCACCTCTGTTCCCTACTCCCTCATTAAAATCCTCAGTGTCTTCTGAAACTTTCAAGCTGTATTAGATTCCTATTGCTGCTGTAACAAATGGTCACAGAATTGGTGGCCTCAAACAGCACAAATTCATTATCTTATCATTCTGGAGGTGAGAAGTCCATCATGCGCCTCACTGCATAAAATCCAGATGTCCATGGGGCTGTGCTTCTTTCTAGAGATCAAGGGAAGAATCGGTTTCCCTCCTTTTCCAGTTTCTAGAAGCTGCCTGTGTTCCTTGGCTCACAGCCCCTTTCATCTTCAAATCCGGTGACGATCAGGTGAGTCTCTCTCACATCACATCAAAGTGGCGCTGACTTTCCTGTCCCCTCTCTTCCACATTTCAGGATCCTTGAGATTGTATCGGGCCTGCCTGGAAAATTCAGGGTATTATCTGTATTTTAAAGATCCGCCGATCAGTGACCTTAATTCCATCTGCTACCCTACTTCCCCTTACCTTTTAACATAGTATATTTTTAGGTTTCAGGGATTAGGACCTGGATATTCTTTTTTTTTTTTTTTTTTAAAGAGAGAGGGACAGTGAGACAGAGAAAGAGAGAAACAACTTTATTTAGTTTTTCACATGGCCATCGTTGCATCGTTGCTCCAACACTTAGTTGTGTACATGGTGCTGGGGTTTGAACCTGGGTCCTCGTGCTTGCCAGGCAAGTGCTGAAACCGCTGAGCCACCACGCCAGCCCCAGGACCTGGATATTCTTGGGTGAGGGGCAGGTTATTCTGTCTGTCACACAGTTCAAGGTCAGAATACCCTCCCTGGGGTCTTCTCCACAGGATGCAGTTTGGGAAATTCCCCAAGACAGTTTGTTATCCCCAGTTATGCCCTTCCAATGATATTAAGAAAAAAAAAACCTTAACCAAATCCCCTAGGTTTGGACTCTGGCCCCTGCCTCCCCCTTTGGCCTCATCTCAGGCTGCTCACCCCTTCTCTCTCTCCTCTTGACCTATAGATTTCAAACTGTCCCTGGTCCTCACCTGGTGCTGTGTCCTGCCACCGGCCTCCCTAGGAGCTGTCCCTCTGTGTGAATTGCCCCTCCCTTCCCTCAGCACCTGCGGCCTCCTCCTCCGCCTCCAGGTGGCCTGTCCTGACTTCTGGATGAGGCCACCTGCCTCTGCTGATTTGTTCAACAGCCAATCACACAGTGAGAAATGCTGTGGGAATGTAGGCAGAATGATGGTCCCCAGACATTCAGATCCCCAGAACCAGTGAAGATGTCACCTTCCGCAGCAAATGGGACTTGGTAGGTGCAGGGAGCCATGGCTTCTGAGACTTGGACCACAGCCAGCAATGATCCTTGGTGGTGGCAAGGCCTGCCAGGGGGACATTCTTGTGCAAGACACAGAATGTCTCGTCCTTGACTCTAAGTCCAGACACCAGTTGCTAGGGAAAGACAAGCTTCAAGAATAAATAATTTAATCACGAAAATGCTGCAGACATTGTGACCTTCAAAGCCCATCTGCTTTTTTAGAAACTTTCTCCTAGTTTAACTTTCTCCTGATAAAATCCTATAAAATAAACATGCTGTGCTCACTCTGGGTCACTGCTCCTTCATCAGAGGACAGTGTCCCACTTGGCTCCAGCTTTCTCTCTATGTCTGTGTCTGTGTCTTTTTCTCATTAATCCTCCATCACACCTCACCGGTATCCCAGTTCAGCCGCGCAGGTCGCAGCAAGTAGGTGCCACTGAGTAAATGATCTTGAGATTGGGAGTGTGATGGTCTGAGATCCTCCCCAAAATTCATGGGTTAGAAACTTAATCCCCAAATTCAGATGTCAATGGCATTTGGAGGTGGGGTCCTTGGGAGACAGTAAGGATAGATGAGGTCATGTGGGTGGGGGTCCCATGAAGGCATTAATGGCTTTATAAAAGAAGGACAAGAGACCTGAGCTAGCAGGCTTGCTCTGTCTCACCATAGATGCCTCCACCATGCTATGATGCAGGAAGACAGCCCCCACCAGATAAGGAGCAGATGCTGCACCACGTTCTTGGACTTCCCAGACTCCCGGAACATGAATCAAATAAGCTTCTGTTCTTTATAAATTACCCAGGCTCAGGGATTTTGTTGTAGTAACAGAAAATGCAGGGGAGATTATACTGGATTATCTCAGTGAGACCAATGTAATCACAAGGGTCTTTATAAGAGGGAGTCCAGAGTGTAGGAAATAGAGAGAGAGAGAGGAGAGGGAGATTCCATGACAGAACCAGAGGTCAGATTATTGCACCTGAAAGCTGGAGGGAAAAAGTCACAAACCAAGAAAGGCAGGCGTCTCCTATAAATAGAAAAAGGCAAAAACCAGATTTTTCCCTGGAGCCTCCAGAAAGAAATAACCCTGCTGACACCTTGCTTTTAGAGCTCTGACCTCCAAAACATTAAGACAATGAACTTGTATTGTTGTAAGGCACATATTTGTGGTAATTTGTTACAGCAGCAATAAGAAACTAATACAGATAGGATCATAGCCGGTGACCTCTCCACACCGCATCACCCAGCCTGGAACAGTGCTTCCTATGGAGTGGAGGCCCAGTAAATATTGGACGGATGAATGGATGGATGATCCTGGCAGGCAAGAGTGAATTAAACCCCCACCCGACAGACTGTAACACCAGCCTGCTGCACACGCTTCCTCAACCTTCAGTTCCCAGAGCAAGAAATATGGAAAACTGCTTCTCAGAGTTGGCCTGGGAAAGTGCAGGGACAGAGTGAAGGCTGAAGTGGTGGCAGGGCCCAGCTGAAAGAGCAGCAGCACAGCCTGAGTAGCTAGGAAGAACGGGGCTGGGTCAACACTTTCCCACGTCACACGGCCCACTGCGGCCCGTGACTGTGCGGTGTTGAGGTAAACGCAGGGCCCTGCTCATCTGAATGGGCAAGAGACCTGGCCAGGTGAGTTGGAGGGAGCAGCTCTGCAGCCCTGCTCTGCATGGATGCAGAAATGGAGGAGGCTGCAACCGCTCTTCTCTCATGTGTGAAGACGGCAGGGAACCAAGAGGAGGCCTGAGGGTGACAAGGGGGTGTAGGTGGAGAGAATGACTCCTGGGAGGCCAGGGCAGAGGAGGGAATTCGAATGAATCTCCAATGACCATGTTCTTAAAAACAATCAGGCAGGAGCGGGGTCTCGGTGGTTAGGGTGCTTGCCTGGGATGTGCGAGTACGTGAGTTCAAATCCCAGCACCATGAACGTAACAGAAGTCTTGGAGCAAAGGAAGCCACATCAAAAACTAAATAAAATTGACTCTCTTTCTTTCCACTCTCCCTCTTTCTTAAAAAATAAAATAAAATAATCTGAAAAGGTCGAAATGCTAACTAACATTTATTGATTCTAGGAATAGGATATACATGATTCTCTAAAATTTTCTGTGCTTAAATTTTTTTTTTTTTGTACCAGGGCTTGAACCCAGGGGTGCTTAACACTGACCCACAACCCCAGCATGTTTTTGTTTTTTATTTTGTGACAGGGTCTCGGTAAATTTGCTCAGGGCCTCAATAAATTGCTAAGACTGGCTTTGAACTTGTGATCCTCCTGCTACAGCCTCTTGAGACACTAAGATTACAGGCGTGCACTACTGTGCCTGGCTAAAATACTTTTTTAAAAAATAGAAAAATGGGGGCTGGAGCAGTGGCTTAGCAGCAGAGTGCTTGCCTGGCATGTGTGAGGACCCAGGTTCAAATCCCAGCACCACATCACAACTATGTGTTGGAAAATAAAAACCAGATGAAAATCTAAATAAACTTGATTCTCTCTGTCACTCTCCCTTTATCTCTCTCTTTATATATTATTTATTTATTTTAAAGAGAGAGGAACAGTGAGAGAGAGAGAATCAATTTTATTTAGTTTTTCATGTGGCTTTCATTGCTCTGAGACTTCATTGTGTACGTGGTGCTGGGGTTCAAACACGCACCCTTGTGTATGCCATGCAAGTGCTATAACTGCTGAACCACTGCTCCAGCCCTCTTTTCTCTCTCTTTAAAAAAATAAATAGAAAATGGAGAAAATACATATACACATGTATTCATAAAGGAATCACACTAATTCCCTCTTTCTCTCTCTTACACATACACACACACACACAGGCTAATTGCCCAACCCTACCTCCTTTCCTCCCTCTACAAAAAAATTTTCTCTGCATATAGAATTTATATAATCCCAGTAGCCTTAGTGCTTTTCAAGAATTCAATGAGTTTTCTTATCAATTTAATTATTTCAACACATTGTTCAAGTAAATTAACTTTTCAGAGTTGATTTAATTTTATAATGAAGAAAAGGGTTTTTAAGCTCAAGAAAAAAGAGATTTTTTAGAAGTCAACAATATGAAAATGCATATTCATAATTGAAATTCTTGCAGCAAAGTATGTGTCTGTACTTGCCAATCATTCTACCAGGCAGAACCTTGACATAAATTCTTATTATTTTATATATGTCCTTTAGGTCACTTTTGCAAAGCATAGGTGAAAATGTCATTTATTCACATTTGTAGTATTTTTCCCCCTTATCATTGGATCAGAAACATTTTATAAAACCATTAGAAACTCTTAAACATAGCCATGCATGGTGGTGCACGCCTGTAATCCCAGTGACTCAGGAGGCTGAGGCAGGAGAATCATGAATTCAAAGCCAGCCTCAACAACTTAGTGAGGCCCTGAGTAACTTAGCAAGACCCTGTCTCAAAATAAAATATAAAAAGACTAGGTGGGGAATCAACAACATAGCTTACTCTTTCCTCCTCCAAGAAGCCAAATAATACTTATGCTGGAAAATGCACAAATATATATATATTTGATAAGAAAACTCATACACACACACACACACACACACACACACACACATTTGAATCTGTTATAGAAGGAAATGTAGAAGTCAACATTCTGGGGCATGGGTGATGTGGGGGTGAGTTCGGATTAGGACCAGGTACGTATCATATTATTACTACATATGCATTTATGATTGTACAGCAACATAACTCCTCAATAAAATTAAAAAAAGAATTCCCTGATAGTATATACCTCTTTGTTTCCAAAAATACAGACAAATTTCTCAGGCAGTGGAAGATTTGTCTTTGCTGCTGATGCTGTTTTTATTTGATTAAATTAATTTAATTTATATTATTTATTAAAAAAAGAATGGACATGTTTGAAATATGTATATATATACACATACATACATACACATATCTGTATGCATATACATGACTGGGGATGTGGCTCAGTGGTTAAGTACCCCTGTGTTCAATCCCTGGTACCAAAATAAAAAGAAAAAAAGCTCTAAGCGTAATTTCAGTGGATCCTTAACATTCTTTCTCACAAGTGTGCCATAAATTTAGACAACCCCTATTTGCCAGGATCTAGCATGTCCTGTTGCTTCATTGTTGGTTTAGTTCTGAGATAAACATCTTGGTGTGAGTCTTTGACCCCAATTATGTTTATTTTCTTAGGGCAGCTTCTTAGAATTGGAGTTCCTGGGTGAAAGGGTGCTCTAACACGTTTTCTGAGTTTCTTGATACCAGCTGCCAAATTGCCTTCTAGAAAGGATGTAGCAGGGTGCAGCGCCAACGTGATGAGAAGTTAGGAAACCTAGCCCGTTCACTGAATTTATTTCCTTCGATTGTCCAGTGAACTCGAACATCACTTTCCATAACTGTTTTAAGCATTTTAACGTCTACTTCCTGTGTGAAGTCTTTGCCCATACTACCTCTGAATTTTAGTGTTATTCCTGTACACAGGTACAAGCCCTTTATCTACTAAATTAGATATTCTTTTGTCTACTGTATCTTGAAAAGTATTTTCCCCAGCTTAACTTTTGCTTTTTAATTTTGCATAGGAGCTGTGGAAGCAGCTTGGTGGTGGAGTGCTTGTTTACATGCCTGAGGCCTAGGATCAATCCCTAGTGTGGCCAAAGGGAGGGGGGAAGTGTCATTTCATATTGCATGTGATGGTGGCTCAGCAATTATGGCGCTTGCCTGGCAGGTGCCAAGGACACGGGTTCAAACCCCAGCACCACATACACAACAGAATGTCAGAGCAATGAAGGCCACATGAAAAACTTTATAAAAATTGATTCTCTCTCTTTCACTCTCTCTTTCACTGCCCTACTCTCTCTCTTAAAAAAATAATAATATTGCATGTGATGTTTTTGGTAGTCTGTGTAGCTCCATTGATCTTTCTCCTTTGAATTAAGATGAGCCAAAGATCAATGTTGAAAAAGCATAAACCAAAATGTCAATTTAAAAATATAAAGCACTAAAAAAGGCCTAGTGAGAACAGGTGACCGTTTAATTCTTTGATTCATTTGAATCTAGTTTGGCGTACAGTAGCAAGCGGGACTCTCACCTGATTTTCTCCCCTCAAATAGCTACGTTCGTTGAGCAGTTTTTTAAACTGTCGTGTGTTGGGTATCATGGGTTCCATTTTGGTGATGCAAATGTTGCCTTTTGACAGCAATAGGTGCCCCGCCCTTGCCATTCTTCCTGTGGTTTCTGAGATTCCGCTGTCTTCTGATTCTCCTTGGACCTCTCTGAAGGAAACTTTCCTGTTCCCATCACTCTGAACATTTACAAAGCTAAGCACTTAAGTACCAGTGGGCCTCAGTTTACCTTAATCTCATTTACTGCTTAGCAACCCTCCCTTCTACCACCTGTTACCTGGCACCCTCATCCTAGTGAGGCCCGAGTCTTGTTTATTTTTTTTTTATTTTTTTTGTAGCACTGGTGTTTGAACCCAGGGCCTCACACATGCTAAGGAAGCACTTTATCACTGAGCTTCAGCCCAAGTATTGATACCAGTTCACACCTTTCCCCTTAGTTTCAGTCCAAACTGCCTCCCATGTGCCCATGTGAGGAGACATCTCAAGATCCATCGATCCAAAATTGGACATGTTGTCTCCTTCACCAAAACCATATGAATGATTCATAGGCTAAGAGTTTGGGTTGAGTTTCCCGGAGTGTGTGTGTGTGTGTGTGTGCGTGTGTTATAAGAATACACAGTAACATCATAGTAATAAGAACCCCACATGGACAGGGAAGGCCAGTGCTCAGCTGAGACCCAAGACCCAGGCCACCCAGTTGGGTTGTAGTCAAGGCTGCTCCAGGCCCCTAGGAGCAGCAGCCTGCCTCCTCATGAAGGCTTTTTGCATCTACAGGACCCTGCCCCCCCCCCTGGGTCTGCTCTGGTCTCTGAGGATGACCGGCTCCCACCTCTCTGCTCTCTCACCTCCGGGTCTATGCCAGGACTCTTGCTTACTTATAACTCGAGAGCCCTGTGAGGCTTTGTGACCCATCCTACCCCTTGGCTACTTTCACCTTCCTAGTCCATGGATTGTATCACCCTTTCCATTTCTCATTTCCAATTCTGTAGCACAGGAGTTACACTAGGCTGGCACTCACTCTCCAGAACATGCCAGGTTAACAATTCTGATATTGCTGCACATCAGTTCTGGAACTGATCCATCAGGGAAGTGAATGGCTGGTAATGGGAGCTGGGTTCTATTGGGATCTCACCTTTTCCCTTCATGTCCTTATCTGTCTTCACCGCAGCCTGAGGAACACTTCTTAGATAAAATCCTCTTGCAGCTCTTTCAGATGTAACTCATACTGGAACCCTGTTGGTGTGACCAGGGAAGGACACTATGATCTTATGACTAAATCTCAGTCTGTCAGAGGACCAGACCCTGGGATGTGACCTTTGCCCTACACTTAGGAGCTCAGGTGAGTCAGAAGGTGAACTCAGGCTGGGGTTACCTGTTTTGCCCTGGGTAAGACAGGTTCTGGTGACACCTGTTCACCTGAAGAGGAGGCGTGTGCTATGGGGAATGCTCTGGATGTGTTCTTCCAAGGTGACTTTGCCCTCCCCATGCCAGTGCCAGGAGGGGATCTTTCCTGGTTTTTCATCAGTTGGACCTAATTGGTCCCTCGAGGAAAAGCCCACAGAAGGGTGGGACCGACCCTAGGACTGCAGCCCCTGGGTGGCTCACTCTTCCATTTGCACAGACTTGGCTTGCAGCAATTCATCAAAACTTCTGTATAAACATTCCCACCAGTTCATGATTCCCATGGCTTCTGCTTCAGATAAGGAGACGCCGCTGTATTTTTTTTAAAGAAATTTATTTGTTGAACAATCAAACATGCTTCCAACAATATGTATATATTCTGAAAATTAGATTTACCCCCTAGAGCCTCCCCAATTACCCACCCTTATCCCTCCCCCCCCTTCCCAATACATCTCTACAAATGCCTTAGGTTGTATGTCACTACACCTTTTCAAGGTTTAATACATGAGAGTTGACCTCCTTTCTCAATGGCCAGGGTCTAGCTCCAGCCTCCACAGATGAGTGGAGACATTCGACCCTTGGTTCTCTGGGTTATGCTGACTTCATTGAGCATGATTTCTTCCACAGCCATCCATTTACCTTCAAAGGCTGCAATATCATTATTTCTAATTGCTGAGTAGAACTCCATGGTATATATGAACCAGTTTTTGGATCCATTCATCCAGTGAGGGACATCTGGGTTGTTTCCATAATTTAGCTATTGTAAACTGAGCTTCTATGAACATCAATTTTGCTGTGTCACTGTAGTGTGCTGATTCTAAATCCCCTGGAAAAATACCCAGGAGAGGAATAGCAGGATCATATGGTGGGCTCATCCCTAGGGCGTTTTTTTGAGGATTCTCCACACTGCTTTCCAGAGGGGCTGTACCAGTCTGCAGCTCCACCAACAGTGTGCTAGTGTACCTATCTCTCCACAGCCCCTCCAGTATCTATTATTGTTTATTTTTTTCATTTTTGCCAATCTGACTAGAATGAGGTGAAATCTTAATATAGTTTTCATTTGCATTTTTTCTGATTATTAGTGATTTAGAGCACTTTCTCATGTATTCATTGGCTTGATCAATGTCCTCTGTTGAGAAGTTTCTATTTAACTCTTTGGCCCGTTTATTGATTGGGTTGTTTGTGTTTTTGAAGTTGAGATTTTTGAGGATTTTTTAGATTGTCAGAAGAATCACAGCCCATGATTCTCTCCCATTCTGTAGGAAACTTCTTGACTAATTTGATTATTTTCTTGGCAGTGCAAAAGCTTTTTAGCTTTATGACATCCCATTCACTGATTTTTAACTTTACTTCCTTCACTTTAGGAGACATGCTGAGAAAGTCTTTGCCTACTCTCAAATGCTGAAGTGTTAGACCTACTTTGTCTTCCATCAGGTGCAAGGTAGCTAATGGTTTAATTCCTAGCTCCTTAATCCATTTTGATTTGATTCTTGTGCAAGGTGAAAGATAAGGGTCTAATTTCAACTTTCTGCAAGTGGCTGTCCAGTTCGTCCAGCACCATTTGTTGAAGAGGCTGTCTCTCCTCCATGTAATATTTTGTTCCCCTTTGTCAAAAATCAGATGCTTAAAGATGTGCGGGTTTGTTTCAGGGTCTTCTGTTCTATTGCATTGGTACTGTGGTTCTTTATATTTGCTTTCCATCTGTCCAGAATTTGAGGTTGCAGACTGCTCTATGGCCTCAGGGCTCTGAAAGGCCCAAGCAAAGTCTTGATTTTTCATTTTGTTCACTGATTTTTCTTATTTGAGGATGGCAATGATGACTTCTGAATTCTTTACATGTTGGATCTGAAACCAAAAGGAAGTTATTTTTCAGGAGGTTTTAAAATATGAATTCGATTTCTTTAATAGTTAGAGGACTATTCAACCATTAAAGAGGTTGAATTTATAATTAAAAGCCCTCAAAAAAGAAATCTCCAGGTCCAGATGATTTCTGTGGAAAATTCTACCAAACACTGAATAGTCCGATAACTTTAATATTTTAAAAAATGCTTCATCTGAGTGACTTCAGATCTAATCATCTTCTTTCCATTACCACATTTTCATTTTAACTGAAAATGTCTTTCTAGTTTGTTTGTCTAATTTTATATTTCTTTATGTCTTAAGTATTGACCACCAGAATGCAGTGGTATTATTAGTCTAGCATTGTTCTTTTTTTTTTTTTTGGAGGTGGGTGCCAGGGATTAAACTCACGGGTGTTCAACAACTGAGCCTTTTTATATTTTATTTTGAGACAGGTTCTCGGCAAGTTGCTGAGGCTGGCTTTGAACTTGCGATCCTCCTGCCTCAGTCATCTGAGTTGCTGGGATAACAGACATGCACCACCACACCCTGGCTTTGTCCATTTTTTTTTTTATAGATCATCACATGCATTTTGTTTCAGCACATTTCCTTGCTATTCTATTTGAAGCACTAATTCCCATTTCTGTCTCTTTCTCTATATACTTAAAGGCTTTTTTGAAGGAATATGAAAGGTGCAGATAGAAACAGTCCCTTGTATTAAATGCCTTTAAGAGTATATGATATAGCCAGTTAGTTTTTTACCACCATCAATTAAAAAAAAAGACATTAGGACAACTCTTAATCACTTTTCTGCTTTGCTGTATTTCTCCCAATCAAGGGTTGGTTTAACACCTATATGTGACAGGGTGCGGGGAATGGAGGGACATTGTAACTGGTACCATGATTAAACACTGCACTGAGGGCTCTTGGAGGCAGATACCACATCCTAATCCTGAGTCTGTCCTCTTCTCTGGCCTGTAACACAGTGAAATACAAAGTTCAGGTGCAGCAGGGCAGACTGGGCAGAGTTTGGGGTGGCCACGACAGCTCTGCAGAAATCTTAAGAGTGCCCCTAAACCAGGTGTCTATCCATGTCACTCGGAAATTTGTCAAATATATGTTCTTAGGGGCTGGAGTGGTAGTTTAGGGGTATCGCGGTAGCTTTGCATGTACGAGGACACGGGTTCACACCCCAGCACCATGTACACAATGAAGTGTCAGAGCAACTAAACCAGATGAGAAGTGAAATAAAATTCTATCACTCTCTCTCCCTCTCTCTTAAAAAAATTATACACACACACACACGTGTCTAGACTTTGACTCAGGAGAGTCTAATTCAGTAGAATGGGCCTCAGAAGCTTTAATAAGACCCCCCCAAGGTCATCTGCTACATTTCCAATTTTGGAAACCTATAATCCAGCGCATCCCTCTGCCTCCAGAGACCAGGCCACCTACGTAGGTCCCAGAACTTCTGAGAGGGCTTTTACTGCTGGAGATGTTTCTCTTCTTTTCTTTTTTTTTTTTAAGAGCAAATTAGTTTTGATTGTCCTTTACTGATGATATTCAATTCAAAAATTTTCCTAAGTGACTCATTTACCTCCTAAGAACATAGTCCAGCCCCCTACCAGAACACTCGGATGCAGGAAGTCTGCTCGAGTGTAACTTCCGGGTGAGCAATGTGGGTGTATTTGGGTCCCTATCTCCACAGTCAAGACTGGGAGCCTGAAAGGTAGTGGGTGAAGAAGCTGCTGCTTTCCCTGGAACTAGATCTAGGAATCTCCTTGGATAGTAATGCTCAGACCCAGCTGAGCATGCCCCAGGCCTTCATTCAGCAGTGGCTTTTTTTGTTTTTTTAATTTCCTTTGGCTCTCACTAATCCATCCCTGACTGGCTCCAAATGCATTTTTCTAGCCTTGTCTCCTTTAGCCCCCAACTCCTGAGCATGGCACCCCTGTCCCAGCAGTTGCTAGGTAAGATCCTCTGTCCGGATAAGAGCTTCTAATGATGGCTTTGGCCAACAGTTCAGAGAACATCAGAGGAATGGGGTTTCCATCTTATCCGGTTCTGGTGGCTGACAGCAGGACCTACTTCATTCTCTCCTGTACTTTGTCCTGCCCTGATCTCCTGGAGCAGCTGATGCTAAGAGCAACCGAAGGTTAACTTGGCTTTATCACACTAATGTTTTCCCAACAGCTCTGGGAACCCAGGAATGAAGTTCCAAGGAAGTGAGATTATCTGCTTTGTCCATTCTTCGATGTGTGTTTCTGCCACATAAGGGTTTTCATTATGTTATGCTAAACCCTTCTTCCACGGTGGCACAGAGAGATAAGTGTCACAAATAAGGAGGCCATGTTCCATAGGGCCACATCACCAGCTGGGTCTCTCTTCCTCGTCTTCTGGGAAATAGGATTTCACAAGACCCTGGGACCCTCAGTGACAACCACAGAGAACCTGATTGTCCTGGGGGAGTGTCAGCTTTGGACAAGTGAGTGCCCTCCCGCATGCTTTACTGAGACTCTTTCACAATCTGTCCCCCCACCCCAAAGCAGGGTCCTATCTAGATCTGAGTAAGTGACTACTCCCAGATAGGACAGCCTAGGTTGTAAGGCTTGTTTTCTTTTTGTCATGGTCATCTCAGGACTACCATGCTGCGGTACAGTTTACACACTGCTCAGTTGTGCCGGGGGCGGGGGGGGGGGGTTCCGTTTAAACGACCTAAAGTGAATGATACAGAGCCCAGCTAACCCCAACCCTTCTCACTCCTTGTCTTGCCTGAGCCCTTCTGATCTATGCTGCGTGTTTCTATACAGGGGTTGGCCAACTGTGGGCCTCAAGCTAAATGTCTGGTTTTGGAAATAAAATCTTATTAGCATACACTGCATCCATCCATTTATGTCTATGGCTGTTTTTGCACTAAAACAGCAGAGTTAAGTAGCTCCTCCAGACAGCACAGTTAGGTTGATTCCTGGCAGCTGGGTGAGGCATCAGGCAGCCTCCCCACACATGAAAGGAACAACTAATCAGATGCTGGCAAATCAGCCCCAGTGGCATCTCATAATTGCTGAGTGATTGATGGAAGTTACCAGCCAATCTCTGAAGGACCTCCTCTGCCCACCCCACATAAAGTCACAGCCCAGCCCTGGGATGAGAGGGGTGGTCTCACTTCCCTTATCTGCCCTCGCTCTGAGGACCTGGTGAATTTGCCCAGAGTGCTCTCGATCCCAGTAAAAACTTTACTTCGCTGCTTTTGGGCCTGACAAAGCGTGAACTCTACTATCTGACCATTTATAGAAAACTTGTGCTGACCCCTGCTCTAACGGCGAGTATGCAGCATCTTCGTTCCTTCATCAGGTTTCCAAAGCTCTCGGCTGTACCCCCTGGCCTAGGGCTACCCTTGCTGGGTCTCTTTAGGGCTGCAGAGTTGCCAGGGAAGTTCCACATAGGTGATGGGCTCTCCTCTCTTCTCTTTGCAGATCAATTATCTCTCAGGGCATGCCTCCTCTTGGGGGTGGTAAAAACACCTACCTCACCTGGTGCTGTGAGGCCTTGGGACAGTTTCTAAGCACATTTTCCATATGGAGAAACAGGCTTGAGAAGGGACTTATGGCTGCCGAGGGGGTCAGGTGGATGTGCTATGAGAAGGCACGTGGCATGCAGGTGTCCCCTGCTAGGTGATCACCGTCAGTCTTCTTTCTCTTTTCCCATCTCCAGACTTAGCATCCAGCCTTCACCCACCTCTCACCCCCACCAAGGAAGCTGACACTCTGCGTTTCTGCAGCCATAGAGCCCTGATAATTTGGGATTTGGACCGTATGTTTCCAACAAGTGTCTGGTGTTGTGAGGGTCTCTTCCAGGTCCAGGTTTAGAGTCTGGAGGCTACAGTTAGGAACATCAACTCTCACCCTAGAAAACCCTTGCACCTCTAAAGGAAGGTCTGCAGGAACCAAGTCTGGAGACCAAGTCCTGCCTCCTCCAGGTTCTGTCCCCTAAAGCCATGTCACCTTTACTCAGGAGATAAACCTCTGCCTATTGGGCCCCTTTTGGAAAATGAACCAGGGGAGGCCTCCAGATTGGGGATGGGCATACTTCCCACACTGGCCATAGCTGATCTTGAGTCCAGGGAGGGCTAGGGACTTTAGTTCTTTGGCTCAGTATTTCAATTCACTGCTATGGTTCCCATCCCTCATTCTGAAAAATCCTCTTTGTTTTCCTTGACTACTTGGTGGTGAGGAAATAGAGACACAAAACAGGCGGGGAAGAACTGCAGAGAAGCAGGGAGGGGCCAGAGCATTTCATTATCAAACCCTGAATTCCAGCACACAGGGGCCCTGCCCCGTCCCTCCTGAACCCAAGGGAGCTAATAAGTTCACCGGTTCGTGGAAGGTGGTGGGGTGGAACAGAAGAGGGTGTTCTGTACCTTCCAGGGAGACCCTCAGAGCTGGCACCTGCTACCTAAACATGTCTGCTAGGGTTAAACCTCAGATCATTGCCTCCTCCTGTTCCTGAGGTAGGATCAAAGGAATAAAGAAAAAGATAAGAAAGCCAGCTGATGCCTGTAATCCCAGCAGCTCAGGAGGCTGAGGCAGGTGGATCCTAAGTTCAAGACCAGCCTCAGCAACTTAGCAAGACCCTGTGTCAAAATAAAATCTAAACAAGAGAAAAACGGGCTGGGGATGTGGCTCAGTAATTAAACACTCCTGGATCCAATTCCTTGTACTAAAATGAAGAAGAAGAAAGTGGGGAGGGCAAAGAAGATATAACTTGAATCTAAAAGCCCAGTGCTAAAATCCCTCATATCTTCACTCCAAACCCAGTATCTCCCAGCCTATCACCCCTAAATTTCGGAGAAATCTACAAATCTTCATGCATAATCTCAAAGTTACTGGAAATTCACCCCCTTATGAAAATTGCCCTGTACCCTGTTAATTAGCCTGCAAATATATGCATTTTTCAGACTAGATTGAGCATAAGGAGATATGAAACCTGTAATTGAGAGTACTTTCCCAACCTTACCTATTGATAGGATAAATAATGAAGAAGTTGCAGACCTAAGGATCCTGAGAGTCGCCAGATCACCATAACCATCCTGAGATCACCAGACTGATGTCATCCCCAGCTACCTTCCCAGGCCCACCCCTCACAGTTGCCTTTGAAAGAAGAGTCTGAGAACCCCCAAAGTGGCTCTCTTGAGATGGGTCGTGTTTTCCCTGGACCGAGCAGTCCTTGCTTTCTTAAGGAAATCTGTGCCTCAGTAGTCAACATGTCTAGAAATTCTTTTCTAGGGCATTTTGTCAAGGACCCCATTGTCCTGAGTAGAGGTCTCCAGGACCCCCTAGGACCCCTGCAGTGATAGTCCCCTCTTCATCATGCTTCTTAGAGGAGCTGGGACAGATGAGCCCTCAGCCCAGGGGATGCCAGACTTTTCCCTACACTCCCTCTCCTCTCCCCTCCTGTAAGAATTTTAGGTCTCTTTTTAGAAATTCCAGTTAATTTAGTTCAGAGGATATTTGTAAAGCACCCATTCTGAGCCAGGCACCTGTAGGGAATTCTGCTTAAGTCCCACCATCACCTCAAATGAAAGCTAAATTCCCCACAAACGAAAGATTGAACATTAACTTAAATACCTAGTGCTTTAGTCAAAATCTTCCTCTTGGTTTTTACATTTCATCATTCCCCATTTTCACGATGAATGATGATCTTACACTCTCAGGTAAAGGCAGGAAACTTCACAACCATGGAACGTCTCCTGCAAGGTGCCTTTCTTAGCTTGGGGTCTTCGTAGAGCTGGAGACAAGACTTCTTGTGTACTGGGCCTTGGAGGCACTCAGGAGAAAGGGCAGAGGAAGGCAAGACGGAGAGTGGGAGGAGTTAAGGCAGGATGTGCTTTCCTGGAGCCTGACTTCGGCCAATCACACAGGCTCTCGGAAGCATGAACTGTCCCACAGACTGGGGCCCAGGCAGAGGCAAAGCAGCAACAGACTTTCTGCGTCCACATGTCAAGCCCACATCGGGTGGAGGACGAAACCTCGTGGGTGCGCAGGAAAGCTCCTGTTTGCCCAAGGCTAATTATTCAGGGGAAATGGCTGTGAGCCTCTAATGACCACCCTTTCCCATAGCCCCATAGAGAGAAGCGTAAGGGCCAACCCAGCACCCATCAGGGCCACCCCCAAGCTCAAGGCAGGGAGGTAGATGCCTGAATTAGTACTCATCCGAGCCCATCATTGCACAGACAGGGCAGGGACTTGCCAAGGCCACGCAGCTCATCAGTGAGAGAGCAGGGACAGGATTCCAGACTTCCTCTCCCACATGACTTCGCAGAATCTGCCTTGGCCTGATTCTTGTGCCAAAAAAAACAGCAACGGTCTTAAGGAATCAGTTCCCGACAGTGTCATCTTGAAGGCACAGAGGGGGTTAACGGGATGCAGTCACTGCTCGTTTGCACACTGATTTCAAAATGTATACCAGCGTGGTCGTGGCAATATGTACCCCCAAAATGTTTTTCTCCTTCAGTAAAGGACATGTAAACAGAGGTACTATATTTGTTCAAGTTTCTAGAGAGAAACGTGATTCAAATATAAATTGGCCATGGGAGGCAGGACTATAGTCTAGATGGGAAAGGCAAAAGCAAGGGCATCCTGTGGAAAATTTTGTTCCTGAATGTGCGGGAGCTCTTGTTTTGTCCTTCCTAGCATGACATTTTGACCTTTTAACATGCAAAACTGCCGGATTCATTTCAATGCAAATAAAAACCAACCTGTTAATGAGGCCAAACTGTTTTTCAAACCTGCGTTCATCTGCAGCAATTGATATATTCATTCAACAAATAATGATTATAAAATTGCTCTTGAAACCAAGTACTTGTGAGCAAGACTCTTTCGCAACTATGGGAGAGCAGGTGAGGCCTTGCGTGTGTAGATCAGGTGTTCGGCCAAGTCTTACAGACAATGGAGCAAGCCTCCCAGGATCCCTGCCTCCTGGAGGCATGCTCTTGGATTCCCCTCCTGCCCAGGTTGACCAGTCATGTGGTTCTAACCATTAATAGAATCCAGCCAAAGATGATGGGATGTCACTTCTGTGGTTCTATCACGTAGGACTATAATTGCCATCTTGCCAGCAGACTCAGGTCCTGCTCAGTTTACGAGCTTTGCCAAGCAGTTACGCACCCTGGGGCGGGCTGGGAAGGGATGGGGGTTGGGGGGTGGCTTCAGCTGACAGCCGTCTAGGAACTGAGGCCCTCAACCCACAAGGGCTTAGTTTTCCTAACCTCCCAGGCCAGATGCAATCGCTCTTCCTCTGCAACAAGTTATTTACCTTGCAGTAGAAGTTAACAAAAGCTCACAAAGGAACCACAGGCAGCAATAGGCTCCCAAATAGCTTATGTTCCGGTAGGAACTGACCCTGAAAGCTTCTGTCCTTGCCTCCACGCTAATCCAATGAGGAGAAAAGTTTCATTGCTTTGCTAGCAATGAAGAAAGCAATGGACTCATGTCACAGAGGCCACCATTCTGTTAGGGGGAACAGAGGATTTAAAAGCGGGGATACAAATACTACTTTTTCCAAGTATTATTATTAATATATTTAATCAATGTTTAGCTTTTAACTTACACCCTTGAAAGAGCTGTTGTTCCAGTTTCCAGGTCTGGATTTCTTTACTCCTATTGACAGTGAGCAGGACAGACAACTCGGCTTAGGACAGGAAGAATGCTAACCTTGATTCTCCCCCTTGTTGGGGAGAGGAAGAGAGAGAAGAGGAAAGAAAAAAAAAAAGATGTCAGTTTCAAAATAAACCACCAGTGATTGAACAGCAGGTTTACTTCAAAGCATGAAGGGGAACCCATTCCATGACAGGGGTCCCTCCAAAGAAAGAGTCCACCCCTTACCCATGTTCTTGACTGGAGTCTCTGTAGCATGGAATATAGTACTGCCTCATCCTGTTATTTGTTTGAATACCTTCTATCATACAGCGAACTGTCATCATTCCGAACACACCTAATCTGCCTTGCTTGGGCACTGGTAGTTTTCTAAGATCTCAATCAAAACTTGGCTAGACAAACTATCTACCTTTGTCATGTCTATAATTTTCTGCAAAAGTCCTGCACACTTAACACCTGGCTGGCCAACTCAGCACTATGCAGAAAGAAGTTCAAATGGAAAGAATTTGAAAGGCAATAAGACGGTTTTGGTTCTAACATCCCCACTATGTGATCATGGGCTAGGCGCTTAACTTCTCTGGGCTTCATATTCCTCCTTTGTACAATGGAGGAATCTGATTTTGCAGATAACCTTTGGAAGATCCCTGGTTCCATCCTTCACTCTCCCATAGGATGAAATGCAAAAGCTTATGAGGAACACAGAACAGAGAGTAGGTATGGCATAAGGTGTTTGTGGCACTTTTTATAAAAGTGCTATGCTTTCCCTATCCTCACGCACAGGGTATCCCTGTGAGGCAGAGAAAAGTTAGGCAATCATTGTAGGCAGAACAATGTGGGTGGATAAGGAGAAAATCAACTGATGGTCATCTTTCCTGAGAGGGTAAAGACATCCCCCAATGCTAATGTGGGTCTGACAAGATAGGCCCAGATGCAGACACTCCCTGCTGCTAAGGAAGGAACCACATTCTTTCTATTGGCGCCTGAGGCTTGGACCAAAGACTGGACCAGAATTCCCCACGCCTGTGTCCTAGGTACAGGGGCAGGGAAGCAGTGACCAATCGAGGAGAGGACGTCATATAAAAAGGGCAAACCTCACTGCCTCATTGGCTCTATCACCTTCCCCGACTCTGGGGGAAGTCTGCTTTTTTCCCTATGCTTTACTTTCTACAAAATAAAATCCATCTACTACGCTTGCCTCGGTGCCACTCGGCTTCATTCCGAGAGGACACGAACCCAACATCCACATCACTGGCCTCACCTGGTCTTCCAGTTGGCTGAGGACCTTCTTTCTGTTCCTCACACACCAGGCTCACAGTAATGGGGTTTTCTCTGCCAGCTTCATCATGGTGGAGGCCTCTGCTATGGAGCATCCTGTAACCCAGTCATTATGAGGGAGGGGAACATTGATTTCCCACAAGAGTGGATCTCTTGAAAGCTCTGTCCAAGACCATTGTGGCTGGAGTTGCCATGAAAACTCTAAAAGCTTATATTTGAATTTAAGGGCACTTAACCTCTGAGCCACCTCTCCAGCCCTTTTAAATATTTATCTTGAGACAGAATCTTGCTAACTTGCTTAGGTTAGGGTCTCACTAAGTTGCTAAGGCTGACTTTGAACTTGTGATCCTCCTGCCTCAGCCTCCTAAGCTGGTGGGACTACAGGCATGCACCACCATATCCGGCAAAAACTTATGTTTTTAAATGAACCAGCTTATTCTTTCTCACTCCTTGCTGCTCAGTTTCTCTCCCAGCAAACATGTCCCAGGTTCCCAGGAAATCCTGACTTTTTATGAAGGATTCTGCTCCACCCAGCATATTTAAAAGAGCATTTTTGGTAGTAAGAATGAAACCCAGGGATTCTATGTGTAGGGCTTGGTGGTGTCCTCTTTGGGTGCACAGGGCTTATTCCTTCTTGGTTCTCAGATGTGTCTCTGATGGTGGAGGTCACTCAACAGGTATGTGAGTGACACCTGACTTAATGGTTGGTTCCTGGACCCACAGTCAATGATTAGTGAACAATTGTCAGAGTGGCAATTTGCAGGTCATAGGACAGTGACTCTCAGAATTCCAGATCCCCCTTCCTGATCTCTGGGTGATAAATAAACCCCTTATCCGTGTTGTCTCATCGTGTTTAAATTCCTTCTTTGTCAGTATTGAAGAATGAGGTGTGGAGGAAACGTATCAAGAGCATCACCCCTTGGGGTTATTTATGGGTTACTTCCAGGGAACCGAGATTAGTTTTCATCAGCAATGCAGAAGTTTTAAAACCATCCCTCAAGATCGTTGCTGACTCTTGTGAAGTTGGTTGCATGGGGTTTTCAGTTAAGCAGAGTATCAGGTACCTTACTATCTAAAGTTATTATAACCCTGCTAATTTCCCCAATGCATGACAATTAGGCATTCTTCAAGATTTGAACGATTTTGCTTTATCTGCATAGTTTACATTCATAGCACCAGAGCTATGACATTACAATGAACCAGCATGGTTTCAACCTGGGCTCCTTGCCAGAGAGCCCTTGGGAACAAAGGGCTAAGGTACTGTTCATGCTCCTGGGGTCACTGCTTCAGGGTGAGGCCAGCAGAAGCCAAGATAGAAGGGCTGAAATTGAGGTTGCTGTAAAGATGGACAGAAATGGTGGTTTCCAGACAAGACGGTGACGGCAAACTGCGTTTTCATATCAGCTTGGTTTGGGACCTCATTATCTAAAAGCAGCGCAAGTACCGCACCACTTTCCCTGCACTGGCTAATTCTTGTGTACGTTTCTAGAGTAAAGCGAAATATCTATTCCTTTACTTACTGTGACAACACGTAGCAGAAAGAATAGAAACAATTCGCAAGCGTGCCTTTCCGCATGGCACGTCTCTAGCTAGCTGGTCTCCAGGGAGGTGAGGAAAGCGGCTTCTCAAAGGCTGACCCGGGAGCTCATCTTTCAGGACAGAGAAGTAAGATCCTGCTGGAAAGAACACTCATTGAGAGCTGTAGACAAGATCAAGACAACAGCTGCAAAGTGGACAAAACCAACAGATTCAGGAGCAGAGTGGACACTTGGAATGGAGAACATCATTTTTACAGCTTTTATTGGAGGAATGGCCACCATTCAGGGCTGTGAGGGAGGGAGGAGACCAGCACTCTAGGGGGAAACAGCAGTCCTGGCTTCAAGGACTAGAAGACGGAGTTCAGGGCAGCCACAGACATTGCAAAAAATAGTGGTGGTGGGGTTGGGTGGGTAGTGGAGAGGAGAATGTTATAAAGGGAAGCCCCCAAATCCAAATATAATCTCTGCCCAAATTTCTGACTCCTTGTAAGGTAGTCAACCACCAACCCACACTCCCCAGCCCCTGAAAAAGGCAAATATACTTCAAGGACCTTAACTCGTAGCTTGTTAACTATTAAGAAGATGCTATGTAGTTAGGTATAGTGGCTCACACCTGTAATCCCAGCAGCTTGGGAGGCTGAGGCAGGAGGATCAAGAATTGCATGTTAGAATCCAGTCTTGGCAACTTAGTGAGACCCTGTGTCAAATACATAAATGAATAAATAAAATAAAAGGTCTAGGGACGTAGCGCAGTAGCAGAACACCCCTGAATCCAATCCCCTGTACGGCAAAAAAAAAAGTCAGTTACCAGGTACCAGGTGCATCATTAAAACCAGCATCCCCCTGCTCTGAATCGGACCTATAATATAAATTATAAAACTGTTGAGGAGACTGCAAAAATTAATTCCCAGGACCCTAAACTTGTTACTTGCAAGATTTGTGTTCTCTTCCGCTCCCACCTACCTGTGTGTTCCCTTAGCAGCCAAAGCAACACATTCTAATCACAAGGTGTAGATGATTCCACAGGGAGACATGGGACATTTGCTCCAGACTGACTGCCCTTCCTCCTGGCTGAAGTGCTTGTACAGGACCCACAAAGAAAACACCTTAGAACTTGTGCACAAAGTCAACTAAAATTCCTGGACTCCAGCCCACCCCTGCAATCCTCACCTTGGAATAAAAAATAGCTCCCTGCTTTGTTCGGGGAGCCAGCTCGACCCCTGCGTGGTGGATGATGTGTATTCCCTCTGCTCGAGCAAGAAGCCTCAATAAAGAGACTTAGCCCTTTCATACTTGTATCTTTAACTGATTCTTCTGATGGAGGGCACAAGAACCCATCAAGCCATTAACATCCATGTGGGGAAGACTCCAGCTAAGGAAAAGATAATTAAACTGAGATTTCAGCTGCTGCCAAGAGAAACCATTTGTAGCTTTGAGTCCAAACCAATGGCTGAATAAACCACAAAACAAAAATTTGGACTCTCCTATGTAAGATGTACTGGGGAGAGGGTGCCTGTGGAAAATGTAGATTCCAAGCCCTACCTACAGACCCAGGATCAGACTCTCGGGTACTGCCTCAACCCTGCTTTTGCAGAAAGCAGTATGGATGACTCCGGCCTGCTGGACTGTGAGCCTCGTTGCTCTGAGCGCTGGCACCGTCCTCGTCCCGATATTTGCAGGGACAGGCTGTGCTTGCAGGCGAGGTATTCTGTCTTTGGCTGCCAAGGGAGATGAGTCAGCTGCCAGCATCTTTGGGGCTGGCCACATGGAGCTGAGAGGTTATTCTGCAGCATGGAGGAGATGCTCCACTTCTTTAGATCGTCCCTGAAAACCTTCTGATAAGGAAGGGGGCCACGCAGACAGGACAGCAGGCCCTGGGCCATCTCTTGCAGGTCAGCACCAGAGTAGGCCTTTTTGGATTGTTCTCAATATCTGTGGGCCCTTCTTTACCGCCTTTTATTCTCCATATTCTATAAACCCAGGGCCCTTCCACTCCACAAAAAATTGCACTTCCAAGTCCTGACCAGCTATATGTTAAGGGTCTGTTGGGGTAGAAAGATGGGAAGCTGTTTGGCACAGGAGAGTAAAATATTAGTCGCTGGTGTCTGGCATCGTCTCAACATTGCTTTCATCACTGTAACTTAGATTATAAAAACACTCACAGGTTAAAACCAGGAAATAGCACACGATGAATGAATGCAACAAGCGTAGTGGGAGGGTTTGTAGGACACTTCCTGCCATGACTTCTAATTCTACAAAGGAGGAAATAGACCAGTCCATCTAGCTTTTCCTGCCTGCTTCCACAACTGATTTCCAGAATCATAGATTGCAAACCAGATTGAGAACTCACAATCTTTACAATTGTCGGCAAAGTGACCCTTCTCTCAATACAACATTTTACTAAGCAAAAAAGGAGGCCTAGGTTATTCTAACTACCCAATTAAAGGGCACTCATGCAAACCTTTTAAGCCATATGTGAATAAACAGAACTCTTTTTAAGGATTAAAATATGTGCTGGAATAAAATTCCTTATCCATATCACCTAGACAGTAATTGGTAAAAAGAAGTTTTTAAATTTTATATCTGGGAGCTAATCTAAAAGAATAAAGCCAGGCTATAACCAAGGAATCAGCAAATAAATGCTAGCCAGTTCTAATTTAAAATCACATTGAAAGCATTTTGTGTTTGTGGGGGGTGGGAGGGTGAAGGTTGGTGGAGGAGTACTGGAGATTGAGCCCAGAGGCACTCACCAATGAGGCCACATCCTTAGCCATTTTTATTTTTAATTTTGAGACAGGGCCTTGATAAGTTGCTGAAAACATTATTAAATATTTGAGGCTGGGGGGGTGCAGTGGTGGCTCAATGGTTACAGGGCTTGCCCAGCATGCACGAGTGCATGAGTTCAAACGCCAGCACCACATACACAAGGAAGTCGGAGCAACGAAAGCCACATAAAAAACTAAATAGAATTGATTTTCTTTCTCTCTCTCTCACTGTCACTCTCTCTTAAAAAAAATTTTTTTTTTTTTGAGGCTGACTTTGAACTTGTGATCCTCTTGCCTCAGCCTCTGAAGTCGCTGGGATTACAGATGTGTGCTACCTGTAATTTAAAGAGAATTTTTAGAGAAAACAGCAGGAATGATGTGGTGCTGCATGCGATGGAGACAGAAATAAAGAGAGATAGAACTTATTATAGAGAAAGAGAAATATATATTCTAATTCTGGTGCCCCTTTCAACAAGTTTAAGCAAAGAAGGGCAAACGAAGAGGGCAGATTTGTGTTTCGAAGTTGGGGAGCACAAGATCAGAACACTTAGAACTTCATAGCTCACTTTTCAATAATGAAATCAGCGAGGCTTACAGCCTTCCGTACATTGAACCTTTGTCCCTCTCCCCTGATCTGGACCCACATCCACCCACAGATGGTAGCGTAGCCAGTAAGATCCTTCAGTTATTTTATATTAACCAGGACTTCTTTTTCTTTTACTTGGTTTTTATTAAAACATAGTAAATGCACAAGGCTCCAAAGTTTGCAAAAGATTTACAACAGAATTGTCCCTCTCTGAAGCTGTTAACAAACTCATGTACATATTTATCCTTCCCAAAATGTCTATACATATATATGAGCATATGTGTATCTTTATGAAACTTCATAGACACATATTCTGTATGCATGTATATATTTATGTGTCTACATATGAAATATTGTGCATTGTAGTTTTTTATTTTTATTAGATTTTGAAAACTTTCCAGATAGTTACTTACAGATCTCCCTTGTTTATAAGGCTGCATAATATTCCACTGTACAAATGAACCATAATCAATCATTTGGTTTGAGACTTTTAAGGTTACAGGGTTGCAAAATGAACATCTCACAGATGTTTTTGCATGTTGGTGCTGGTGTGTTTGTGGGATAGAATCTCAGAAACCAAAATGCTGTGTCAAGTGGTATGGACCACAATGAACTTTGTCACATATTGCTAAGTGACTGGTCAAAGTGGGGGTACTTATTCCAGTCCCGACAGGAAATAGGGACTACTTTTGCCCTTGGCCTTGTTTATACAGCACCCCAGCCTCCTCTTCTGCAGCATCATTTCACCCTCTTTCTGCTGGGATATTTATTAGGCTCCCTCCATTGCATTCCTACTTTCTGCTCTTTCATACCTAAAATGTTGCCCATGCTGGTATTCTTCAGTCTCCCTTCTCATTATCTTTATTCTGTAAATTCCTACTATGGATTTTTTTTTTTTTGAGTACCAGGGATTGAATTTAGGGGCACTTTTAACCAATGAGCAACTTCCTCAGTCCTTTCAGGGTCTTGCTAAATTGCTTAGGGCCTGGCTAAGTTGCTGAGGCTGGCTTTGAACTTGTGATCCTCGTGCCTCAGCTTCCCAAGCTGCTGAGCTTACAGGAAGGTGCCACCGTGCCCGGCTATTATCAAAATTCTTAAACATGCATCAAAATGGACACATAAGCCCCTACATGCCTATCACCCAGCATCAGCATAACATCTGCTCCTTCTATCCACATCCTGTCCACTGCCTTTTCCCCTCTGGGTACTTTCAGGTGAATACCAGTCATAATTTCAGCCACAAATGCGTCAGTATGTAACTCTAATAGGCAAATTTGTTTTTTTTTTAAGTCACACTTTTATTTTACCTAATAAAATTAATAATTCCTCAATATCATCTGATACCTAGTCCATATTAAACTTTTTTCTTTTTAAAGAGAGAACAGTGAGAGAGAGACAATCAATTTTTTATTGAATTTTTCACATGGCTTTCATTGCTCTGACACTTAGCTGTGTATGTGGGTGCTGGGGTTTGAACCCATGTACTTGCGCATGCTGGGCAAGCACCATAACCTCCAAGCCACAGCTCCAGGCCCCATATTAAACTTTTTTGTTTCAAAAATGTTATTTACGTGAGTTTTGTTTAAAGAGGATCCAAACAAAGTCAAGTTTCTCTAATCTTTGAATTCTCCTACCACTTTCATTTTACACTGTCAAAGTGCTGTAGAAACCAGATCATTTGTCCCGTGGAATTTCCCATCTACTGGAGTAAGCATGTTGTTTAATCTCTGGAGTTTTTTACATACTCGTTAGATATAAAGACTTGACCTAGATTCAGGTTCAGTTCTATTTGGGGCAATAATTCTTCATGACTGTTGTTAGTCTTTTGATGACATGACGCATTAGGACATCTGATGCCTGCTTGTATCTCTTTAGTAATGCTAAGATTCATCACTGGGTTCGGATATTGCCAATCTGAGCCATCCAATAAAATGGTTTCCCTCGACTTTTAATCTAATTCTTTCAAGCAGTCTAGATCCATTATTTCATTAGAGGTGGAAAAATAATGATCTTCTAATCCTATCATTCTTCTGGTACTTGTAATTCTTTTGTTTGCTTAAGACAGGGAGTCTCACTACGCTGCTCAGCCTGGCCTTGAAATTGTGGACTCAAGTCATCCTGCTGCCTCAGCCTCCTGAGTAGCTAGGACCATAGGCACACATTGACGCATCTGGCTTAGTTAGGATTCTTACATCAAGAACTTTCCTTGCCAGGTTAAACTCGATGCACAAAAGTCAGAATACTTTTTCCCCCCAATTAGCAATTTTTAAAATATTGAGTTGGTGCCGTAATTACCTCCAAAGGCGAGCACCATCAAGTTAGCTGCTGGGTCCCTCTGGCGTGCTCTTGCTCTGCTCTCTAGCTTTCTGACGCTTCTCACCTTTTCCTTCCTCTTTGAGTGGGGTAGTGTAGGTGCTAGGGTGGGCCTTCCTACTGCGATGGAATTGCTTCCAGGCCTTATCAGTGAACAAAGCTATGCTATACATTTGCTTGTTCCAATTCAAATATAAAATTATTGGGTTTTACTTGATTGGATTCTTGCATCTCTTCAGGCTCTTGATTCCACTGACCTAAGTAAATACTTGCTTTATCATATGTAAATATTCCCCCAACAGTATCAGAATAAGCAATATTGTTAAGAATAAAACTATAGAATGAAGTTTAAGATGTTTTTGTGGTTCTTTGGTGTGTAGGATAAACTTCATTAGGAATGTGCAGGCAAAATGCTGGGATTTAAAGTCACAACATAATTCGTCCATCTGTGGCTGTCCCATCAACTTGATAGTTAAATTTTAAGGGTTGCTTTAATTTTTAAAAAATGAACATGAAAGCATTGACAGAATCCGTAAGTAAAAGATACACAGATCTAGTTGGTATCCTTGTCTACGCCCTTCCAGTACTACCAAGGGAACCATCTTATTAGTTATTAGTAAAGTTTCCATCAATAGAAGCAATTACGTACATCTTCTTTTTCTTTTACCTGTTTATCAGGTAGCACACCATATGTCCTGGTCGGTACGTGACTTTTTCACTTCCTGTGGTCTGAGGAACAGTCCTTACTCCTTTTTACGGCTGTGCCGTATTCCACTGTATGGACATACCACTCATGTTCCCATCGATCCCCTCTCTTATGGAGATGTGGGTAGCGTCCAGGCTTCAGTTGTCATCAACAGAGCTTCACATTCTTACTAGTGAAGCTCATGTGGATTCTCAGAACTGCCAGGTTGAAGGATAAACTTATAATTTTATTAGTTATTAACAAATTCCACCTATGGGGATCTGAACTTTTCTAACTTGGTTTTCCCCCATCTGATGATATCATCTCTGTCGTTTTGATCTGTGTCTCTCTTATGATGTATACCCCCAGACATGTAAGGGTCATCTGCAGTACTTCATTTTCTGTCTACTGTCTGTTCATAGTTTTTTGTTTTGTTTTTGCCCATTCTTCTTCCAAGTTCTTTCCAAAGTACAGAAAGTCTTTATATATTAATACAGGGCTACAATTTAAGCCTTTCGTGATGTTACAAACACTTAGTTTATTATTTATCTTTAACTCACTTATTTTGGCCATCCAAAAATCTTTTTAGTTAAAGATAAGAACTTTTCACAGCTTCTGATCTTAACCTTCAGTCCTAGGAAAGTTTTTCCCATTTTCAGATCAGACAGAAATTCATCCGTTTTTTTATCTAGTAATTTAAAGGTTTTCATTCTTACAAAATGGTCTTTGATTCATTCAGATTTTATTTTGTGTACAATGTGAAATGGATTCAATCTTGCTTTTCCCCCACATGGTTAGCTATATTTAACACCATTTTAAGTGTTTTCCTCCATCATTAAGATTCTTCCTTTATCCAATACTAAATTCCTAGACTTTCTCTAAAAGACTACTTTCTTTTCGAGTCTAAAAGTCTCAGAAAGTCTAGGAATTTAGTATTGGGTAGAGGGAAGAATGTTATAGAATGTTATAACATCTAAAAGGGTTAACCCTGTTTCCGTTGTGCTTTTCTAGGGTTCTTCTTGTTATTCTTGTTTCTTCTTCCCCATGTTTCTTCTTTCCCATACTTCGGTGCAGGAAAAAAAGCTTCTTGTTTTACTGGGTTATGGTATGGTCCTTTAAATATAAAAAAATACATACACATGAAGACATTTCAGAAGTTCTCTACCTAATATTCTGAAACCAATCTTAGGTAAGTTCTTTGAAACATTAGTTTTAAGAGAACAAGGAAGAAAACAGAAATGATCTTAAGGAAATGTATGGACATGTGAAAAACCACATATGGCAGCCACGTCACCTGCACACCAGAGCAGCTTTCCCTCAGGACGACAGTGTTCACAGAACACTCACTGGATCAAAGGCCCTGTGATAACTATTATAAATGGAATGGTCCATGCTAAAGACTCAAGAAAATATACAGCTGTCTTATTGCAACTATCATAATAAAATTTATTCTACAAAATAAAGTACAATGTGCATAAATTAGCAAAGATCAAATACTGTAATAGATTTTTTAAAAAGAAAACATTTAGCACCCACAGTATTATAAACAATTCTAGGATTGTGACCTTCTCGGTTAGTATAATCTTCATAGAATTAGATATACTGAACTCCAAGGTAGAATTTAATTTTCAAAGAATATGACAACATTTTTCAAATGAAGAAAATTTAGTCAGTAGTAAAGTAAATTTCCCTTGGTATTTGGATATATCTTTTTCTGAATCACTTGGCACATCTGTGGCCAGAAATACCACTTATTAAGTGAACCAAGGCACTTCCCTTCAAAGTCTGGGACCAAGTTCCCTGGACAGAAACCTTCCTATAATAGCGACTGGCATTCACCCACCAAAAATAATTAGGACAGATTAGAGTGTCAAATGAAAACATACTAATATTACTCAAATTATCGGTACAACGGTCAGGTTTGAATTTGGCCATGCAAGATATTGACTAAAACGTGGAAGCCAGTTTTGTTTTGAAGGCAGAGAAGCATATCCTGGCTCTCCTGCTGTCATAGTCAACTAACCTAGTTAATCTACAGGTGATGCACTGGGAAGCTATTGCCCATGCTGCTGTGTAATTTGCCAGTTCTTTTATAGGGGAGATCATGTTCAGTCCTCCTGGCAGCTTATCAACAGTATACTATCTGACATTTCCTAACAACTGCAAATTCCTTAATTAACCATTTAAAAAATACAATAACCCAAACTAGCATTTGCTCTGGTTCACTGTTTTTATTTATATAACCTGCCTTTCTCACAAACAAGCAGTGTTAACATGACTCAAGGCAAAAATGCCTTATTGATGACAGTTCTATTTAATTTTCTTTTGTTGAAGGTTTTTCTCAGCAGCCAGTTATCACATGGAGCTTTTTCATAGTTTCAAAGTTTTCCTCATTTTAAAACTTGCAAGAAAGTGCTACACTTGATGATAGGTACTGTCGAATACTACAATGAACATTATAGATCTTCTGTAATATAAATTCAAGTATGCAAATGATTTCATCAGCATGATACTCAATAAAAAACAAACCCAAGTGTGAGCTCATTTCTGGTGCTATGAGAGATAATAGCACCACCACCCAGTTTTCTATTTTAGTGGTAAAAATGCAATCCAGTTTTAGCACCCATCTACAAGAGGAGATGTTCATGAAAAATATGCCATGACTTGGCTTACTGGAAGGTAACAGTTTTTAAATCCCCTTAAGTGAAGAAATATGTTCTGTTTGCTGCATCCTAGTTCTGGAAAAATAACAACATTAATGGGAGGAGAAAAGGATGGAGTTTTGGTTAAGGTTTTTCAGTATTTGAAACACTTAAGCATAAATGTCATTCTTCCTTGGAAGTAAAGAACAGTGTCCTACACAGAAAGTTTCCAGGAGTGGTGCTGTCGCAGACTGCATCACATTTAAAATGCTGAAGATGAGTTTGCAGCTTTAAATATAAAGTAGACGAAAACCAGAAAAATTAATATTAGTGATTGAATCCCATCGTTTTAACTAAAAACCCATTTTGTCATTCCATTTAATCTTTATCATCATCGTTCATTATTTTTTTGTGCTGGGGATGGAACCCGGGGTCTCCTACATATTAGGTAAGCGCTCTACCACTGAGCTACATACCCAGCTCTTGTGACTCCATTAAAAAAAAAAAAATCAGGTGAAGTATTATAAACAATTGACAAATTCTTACATAAAAATAAATCGAATTTAGATTAACTATATCAGTTTTTAGATATGGTTAATACAATCAAAGAAAATCAAGTGCACTTTTATGGTACATAACATAAAAGACTCAAAAATCACTTCTTTAAATCTGTAATATAGATTGCAATACAAAAGCACTTGACTAGGAAAAGTTAGGTAAAAATGAAAAAAGATCTCAGCTGAAAAATTAGTTTTTCAGTACAGAGGGATAAATAATCTTTTATTTAAAGCCATTAAATTTGGAGTCTCTTGTGTATTTCAATTTTGTGTAGGAGAAAGGAAAGCTATTCTTCTAGAAGGCACTAACTGGTTTAAATGTGCAAGCGACTTCAAAAGGAAACGTGCAAAACACAGTCAAGGAGGCTGCTGGCTCCTGGGTTGTATTCCTCACTCTTCATCACACTGAGGATTATTGCTGCAGAATTTTATCAGTCACGAGGTGTTCTTACAAAGGCTTCAGTGTGCTCAGTCCACCAAGTTGCAGATTTCCTTTACTTTCTGGTTGAACTCTTCTGGCTGATCTGCATATACATAATGCCCTGCCCCAAGAATAGCCTGGGGAAGGAAAAACAGTCTTGGTCAGCGAGTGGAAGCATTTAATAAAACACAATGCTATATAAGCAAAGATGCTTAAAAATAAAAGTGAGAGGCACGATGCTTAAAAAAAAATAAGGTAAAAGAATAAGCAAGATATTGATTTATAGTAACTATCCAGTATTTCTATCAAAAGAATTTAAGAATAAATAGGAAAATCTACTGAATCTTAATGAAATTTTAATATTCACCCCCCTAAAAAATCCCCAAACCCCTCTCTAAATTGACCACTAACAAATGAACCAAAAGAGAAACTGAACACAGGGAGAATGTGCTGCCTTGAGGGTGGGAGTTAGCTGAGAAGCTACTGGACCAGTGTTTTTTTTTGATTCTCTTTATAAGACCAGAAAGGCCTCTCAGAAAGGAAATTCGCTGTTGGGACAGAAGATTTGTGTGGCTCAAACCCTGTCCTTCCCACTTGTGAGATCAGGTCTCTGGCTGATGCTGCAGGTTCAGCCTTGTTGTCCCTGGTTGTTAAGTCACAATGACCCAAAACCTCATGTACGATGACAGTAAGACATGTTTCACCTACAACTGAAAACTAAAACCAAGCCACACACTTACTATCGTCTTCACATATGAATGTGGCCGTAATGACTGGATGCTGGTGCCAGAATTGCCATCTATGCAGGATCGGGCGCCGAAGATCACTGAAACTGGAATGTCAGGGTGCATTTTACCAATTCGCTGAAGCATTGGCCTTTTAGCCCATCCATAGGGAATAGTCATATTCTTGAAAGCTGTTTCACCACTTTAAGGGGAAGGAGAAAAATTACATTGCTTAACTTTTGGGGATGAATATGCATTGCAATTTCACCTCTATCAAAACACACCCACAGGGGCTGGAGTAATGGCTCAGTGGTTATGGCACTTGCCTGGCATGCGCCAGTACGTGAGTTCAAACCCCAGCACCACGTACGTAACGAGGACTCAGAGCAACAAAAGCCACATGAAAAACTAAATAAAAGCTCTTTCTCTCTCACTGTACCTGTCTATAAAACAACAAAACAAACAAACAAAAAACACAACCACATTTAGCTTCCCCAGCATTAAGAAAAATCTCAGCTTATGTAGGATTTACTAATAAGGAAGAAAAATCACAGTTAGATAAAGAACATATCCTTGCAAAGTTCCAGGATGGGTCCATTTCTGCCATTCTTGAAGGACTGGGTATTGTTATCGATTGTCTTTTACAAACAATTCAAACTGCATCACAAAAACCCCCACAAAAATGAGGATGACACATGTAATCATGAAACAAGATGAAGTGTAGAGTGAAACATTAAGACCACTCAGGAAAATGGATCAATCTTCCTGCAGCAGTCCCTTAAAAACTGCTTCAACAAGTCAACACCAGACCTGACTGCCCAGCGAGTCCGGGCTCCCTTGCTCTGGGCAGAGAAATTCTAACCTACTTCTTTGAAAAGACCGAGGCTACAGCTACAACTACCAAGAGCTGCCGTAGCCTCGATCTCTTCAGTAACATATTTTCTCCCCAGAATGAGGGAGGAAAACGGGAAGGAGGATGTCTCTGCATCCAGACTCTTAGCCTTCTATCCAGGTCCGAGTAGGTGGCACTTCTATGCTTTAAAGTGTGGTCCATGGCCCACATATTCCAGAACTGCCTCAAGAATTTGTGAGAGACACAGCCCAGAACTTCTGAATCAGTCGAAAACACAGGGCTTATGAGTCACATTTATACCAGGCTCCCCCAATAATTCCTGTACAGCATAAAGAATAAGAACTGTAGCTCTCTCTTTGTATTCCATTCTAGAAACTCTAGGGTTCTGTCCTCCTAGCTCCCCACTACTTTAGATTACTTTCTCCACTGCTACCCTGCACCCAACATCCCTAAGTCGTATGTTTTAAAAATGTTTAGCCCCCTTGCTTTTCTATGCAGGCACTTGCGTGTACTCTCTCCCTCTGTCATCATCGTCAATACATATGTGGACGCCCCCACCCAGCCAGTCTCACCCACAGCCTGTGTTCTCATGCTGACACACAGATGTTAAGGGCTGCTTGGTAAAAGAAAGGTGCAATCATCAAGTGAACTCGAAAAATGCTGCACAGCCTTTCCCATGCACTTGGGAGGTTCAATACCCTTCGGTAGGGTGAAGGTGCCAAGAAGATCCCTGCTATACGGAATATTAACTTGTCGAAACAGCACCCCCTTTTTGATGGGAAATTCATACTATTTGGGAAATACTGCTTTGTGTGCTTTCTGAACTCAACCTGATCACCTCCAACAGATGACTACAACCAAGACTTCCTCAACTTACCCAAAAAGTACATTTATTTTGTAACCCCCCACTAGAACCAAGAACAATGTTTTATAGAGTGGATACTCTATTAATAGATGACTAATTAAGAAATATTACACATTTGTCCTTTTAAATTTATTTAACTGACAAAAATCCAGACTACTCACATATTTTCAAAAGAAAAGTTTGAAGCACTATCAGTAAATGTAATGTCATGAACCTTACCTTGGGGTCTGTACATTACAGTGGTAGATGTATTCTGTCACAGTATCATCTTCAAACATCGAAGAATACTTCCGTTTGAAATCAGGTCTTAAACGCTGCACAAGACTTAAACCTATTTAATAAGAAATAAAAACATGTAAACTTTAAATTATAACTTACAGGCTAAATCATATAGAAAGTTTTAATGCTTGCTCATATAAGCAAGCTCATATATCCAAACATATGTTTTAGGTGGAAAAAAGCACACATCCTGGCAGCTGTTCTCCTCAATTTCCCTATGGAAAGTTTAAAGTAAGAATTAAGGAGTGTTGTACTGCCTTACAGATGCACTTTAGGAGCTCAAAAACATGTATGTTAGTTTTCTAAGACTTGTTTTTGTAAGAAAATGAATTTCCTATTTTGTATCCCTCCATGGCTGCACCACACCAGCATCTACACAAAGTGAACTGGGATATATAAATATTTCTGTGGGAAAATCAACTCAGAGCTTCTGTTTGGAACACTGTAACATTCCCTGCTGATGTCATCCTGGATGTGCCACCGCCCCTCCTGAGGAGTGAGGCAGGGGCAAGGCCCTAAGGAAAGAGGCTGAGGGACAGATGCCTCTTCTATCCACAGTCCTTCATTCTGGTCCCCAGGCCCTGGGTGGTCTCTTTTTCTGTGATGGCAAATTTTTGCTTCTTTACTGGCCCTTCCTTCCAATCTTTGAAGGGATTATACTCCGCCAATCATTGTATGGTGTAGTTGATACTCTACATCACCTCTGCTATCCCCAAGTACAAGCAATAATGGGAGACAGAGGGTACAGCTTTATGATTCTCCCTCTGCCCATCCCTATCTCCTAACTTCTTTTCATACTCTATTTTTTCCATAATTGCTATTTGTCTACTTCTGATCTGGTAAAATCCATGAACATTTCAGGGCTATATAGAGTAAATGGGGCTCTGAAGCAGTTCACCAAAGGAGGAAAGCACACAGGAAGGAGTGACTCCACTTGAGAGAGATAAAGAGACTGGAGGGAAAGAAAAGGGCCCTCTTCCCATCTATAAGAGCACTGAAGGATTGATAGTGGTCACCATGTGCCCTCTTGAGTCCCATGGTTCCGCTGCCCTCCTCTCCCAAAGGGACGGCAGTAGGGTAAGAAGGGCCACGACTGTGCAGCAGTTATTTCTACACCTCATCCACCCTCCCATGTTTCTTTTTTGTTGCTTACAGAATCCAAATTTCCTAGCATATCAATGAGGCAGCAAGGTTCCAGGAAAGCTGGCCCTTCCCTTCAGCCCCAGACAAATCAGAAGTATAATAGAAACTTAGTTTCTTTGCTGGTGGAAGAACTAGGGGCAGGCAGAGACACAAGGGGAGGTCTGTTGGAGCGTTCTTCCCTGAGAAGAGCATTCTACAGAGCACCATTTCCCCTATGTTCTTCTTGTTCCAGGTGCTGTCTTGTGAGATAAGGCTCTATGCCATGACAACCATCAAACAACCAAAGTAAGAAGGTCAGGGAAGTCACAGACACAGACCCAAGTCTTAACGTCGATAAGCTAGCTACTAGAACAAGTGCTGAAGCCACCTGCCTCCCAGACTGTTAAGGAAAAAATGAAAGGCCTATAGTTTAAGCCATAGAGTCAGGCGCTCGGTTTCTCTCAGCTGAAGCACCCCTAACTGACACAGTTCTAAGCAGGTAGCTGAGGCAAAGACAATCATCATCTGTGGGAACAAGGGAAGGGAATTCCCACGGCTAGGGGCTGAGACAAAGGAGCTGAGACTCAGAAACTATTCTGACACCCTAAATATGACCAGGAATATATATATCAGGAGTCCCCAAAATGCAGAAAGGATGACTTCAAGCTTCCCATCACATTCACATTATGAAAAAAGGATCCTAAGTATGGCAGTACCTGTAATCCCCATGGTTAGTCAAATCAGGTTTTGTGACCCATCACCTGTCTATCATCAGTTGGCCAAATGCTCTCAAACGCTCACCAGCAGTCAATGTGCCACACACTTCTGCCTGTGCTCCAGGCCAGCAGGCACACTTCTCAAGACACTCCACTTGCTTGGTTTTTGTTTTTCAAAAACTCAAGATGGACTAACTTCACCCGCAGCATTTCACTGCTCCTTTGCCTTTACAGCGTCAAGACTCCCCTCTGAGAAGAGCTGGCTTCAAATTGTGCTGGGTCTGGCACTTCAATTAGACGAGGGTGAGACAAAGCAAGGACGGAGGCTTGCTCATAAACTTTCGACTAACAATGGTGATCAACAAATACAGATGGTCCCCTCCTTGTAAGTTTTCACCTTTCTCATGTTGTGAAAGCAGTGTGTGTTCAGGAGCAATCATATTTTGAATTTGATCTTTTCCTGGGCTGCGAATGTGCCACGATACTCTTGAGTTGCTTGGCGCACAGTGATGCACAGCTCCTGGTCAGCCACATGACCATGATGGCATGCAACCCACACTCCATAGTGTTCTGTGCTAAACTAGGATGTTCGGCACGTTTAGGTTTAGGAAGTACATTTGTTTTATTTGTTTCTTTTGTTTTGTTTTTGGAGAGAGAGGGAGAATCAATTTTATTTATTTTTCATCTGGCTTTAATTCTTCTGACACTTAGTTGTGTATGTAGAGCTGGGGTTCGAGCCTGGGTCCTTACACATGTCAGGCAAGCACTTTAATCACTGAGCCACTGCTCTAGCCCCTTAAGCACATTTTTCAGTTATTTCCAACTTAAATGGGTTTATTGGGACCCTGTGTAAGTCCAAGAGCACTTACTTCCTCTACTGCTAATTACAAACATTTTGCTTTCCAGAAATATGAGCACTCACCAAAGGGTCCTGCAATCCTGAGGCCAGCTAAAGGGTTGAAGGGGGTCAGTGCTGCGCCCAAGGCTCTGATCCAAACTGGAATTGGTCTGTCTTGATCAGCAAGGTCTGGTCTCTCAGGAAAACCCCAAGGCTCCACTAAAATGAGATGACTAACTCTGTTGAAGAAAGAACAGACTTAAATTCATTTGGTAAATTCACCCTAACGCTCTAAAGAACTTAGTTTATAAAAGAAAGATAGAATGGATCACTTTCAAAAACTCGTGTTACAGAGAAGCATTGCTAAACTGGTTATTACACGTAAACTCTTGAGACTCAGCAGGATTTGAAAGGTATAAGGTAGACAGAGGGCTTAATTTTAATATATCTAAATATAGATAACAAGAGATATGTGAAAGCAGGTTTACAAAACTGTGTTTCTTAAGAAAAGGAAACGGGGCTGGAGCAGTGGCTCAGCGGTTTCGGAGCTTGCCTTGTAAGCTTGAGGACCCGGGTTCAAACCCCAGCACCACGTATACAACTGAGTGTTGGAGCAACTAAGGCCATGTGAAAAACTAAATAAAGTTGTTTCTCTCTTTCTCTCTCTCACTGTCCCTCTTTCTTTAAAAAAAAAAAAAAAGGAAACAGGACGCTTCTTGAGGCTACACTCTAGAAAATGATACAGATCAATGACTACTCAGAAAAAATCTAATGATTTCACACATCTCAGAAATGACTAAAGATCAGTATCACACTTTCATAAAAGAGCCTCAGATACCAACAATAATCTCCTATGAATCAATCATTCTAACAATTTTAAGAAAAGTTAGGATTTCAAGTAGGTTAAAAAGGTCTTTAAGTGAACTTTCTCATAAATTTAAGAATGATGTAATATGAACTAAAAATGTGTCCTTTAGTTTGGGAGATTGGAATCTTGCAAAAAGGAACAATCTGTCTACCCTACTCATGACATCATGACATACTGGCATTATATTCTGTTCTAAATCCTTCCCCAAATTTCTTTTTTACTTACCAGATACATTAATTTCAACTTCACATAAAATTACAACATTAAGTTTTAATCTTTCTATCTTATGAAACTTGTTCTCAATGAAAACAAACAAACAAACAAAAAAAAAACCAAACAGAACTACCAGAATACTTCCACGTGGCTCTCATGCTTCTATGTATCATAAAGATTTTAAACCAAGCACAAAGGTCTTCTAACACAATACAATGTTCAACTAAAACCGAACAGCCAACAAATACCAGCCAAAATCTGAGGATGAACCAATAATAATTTTAAAGTCCCATTCCTGAGTCATAACTTTTACAGACAGTTAAAGAAACTAAAATATGCACAGATGGCATTACTCATATCGAATCTTTTGTTACTTTTGTCAGCACATGTAAGATCGGTTAACAATGAGTTTTCTACTTTGATTGCATTTTTTTCAAACAGAAAGCTTTAGAACAAAGACTCAGTACAGAGCTCCCTGGGCCCTTGGGGAATACAGGGTCCAATCATCATAGATGGGAAGGAAGCTGAAACACCTATGTGACCTACCCCAGGATACAATGATAGATCTGTGGGATGTAATTATGAATCTGTGTAGAGATATGTGACACAGGAGTTCCATATATTTTATATGCTTTTTACAGCCTAAAAGATTTGTTTGTGATACTGAAGGCTGCATACAGGGTATACTCCATTCATTGAGCTATATCCCCAACCCTTTTTTTTTTAAGAAAGAAAGAACTTTAGTTTTTCACATGGCTTTAGTTGCTCCAACACTTAGTTGTGTACGTGGTGCTGGGGTTTGAACCCGGGTCCTCGTGCTTGTCAGGCAAGCACCGAAACTGCTGAGCCACTGCTCCAGTCCCTATCCCCAACCCTTTAAATTTTATATTTTGGGACAGGGTCTTACTAAGTTGCCCAGGTTGGCCTCCAACTTGTAATTCTCCTGCCTCAGCCTCCTGAGTAGCTGGTATTACAAGCATGTGTCCCTGCACCCAGTTTATAGCCTTAAAGTTTTAGGAGAATGTTTTCTAATAGTATAGGAAAGAGGTTGGAAAAAGTTGTTTGTTTTTTTAAATGGCAAAACCCTGTCTTATATTTTGATGACCTCCCAAATTTCTTTTATTATACCCCTCAATAATATCCAGGTAAGGGAAAGCATGCCAGATGGGCAAGTGGAATTGGTTAAACAGCCACCTAGCTGAAAGAGCAAAGATTCATGTTACGAAATAACCAGCAGTATTCGTTACTGAATTATCTCCTAAAGAGAAAAACGAACTCTACTAAAACATGCCCTACCCTAAAAGATGGTTACGTTTTTGTTACGAATTTGTTAAGGGATTCTGTCCAGTCTTTTCTAGGCTCTTTTTGCTAAGAAGTGGGAGGACAAAAGAAAATTTGAGGGAGGGAAATCTCATCTTCCTCTACATAAGTGTTTTATTTTTGCTTTTTTGCTTTAGTTTCAAAGAGAGAGAAAGCAGGGGGGGGGGGGAGAAAGGACCAATTTTATTTAGTTTTTCATGTGGCTTTCATTGCTCTGACACTTTGTTGTGTATGTGGTGCTGGGGTTTGAACCATATTCTTGCACATGTCAGGCAAAAGCCGAACTGCTGATCCACCACTCCAGTCCCTTCCCTTTCTTAATATAATCTTAAAATATCACCCCTATGCAAAATGTCAGTTTAATAAATTATGCAAAGCACATTTATACTAGGGCATATAACCACTTCTTGTTTGTTTTTGGAAAGGAGTAAATTGCCCTGAGAATTGTTCACTTTTGTGTCTTCAGAACCTAGCATGGTGCTTTAGCACATGGCAGATGCTTGGTACACACGAGTTACTATGCTTTCCTACATTTCTTTTTTCTCCATATCTATAAGGATATATACATCTTGTAAAGGATAATCACAGAGTAAGCACAGGAGGTAGTCCAGCCTGGATTGTTCTAGTTCCCAAGATGATATTAGAATATCACTGTAGGTATTTGTTATATTAATCTCATAGACAATTACTTATTAGTGGATAATAAAATCCATTTTGAGGGTAAAAAGCCAGTCTGGTTGGTTTTAAATGAAATTGTATTATTTGGAATAGAAAAATACAAAAAGTATAAGTATTGTCCCACAAAATGTATTTCACACATACATATATATAAAATTTGGACCAGGGGTTATGGTAAAAAAATGTTTAAAAATAACTTAAAAACTTTACAACCACATCTAAACTGTACTTATATACCTACCATCTGCTTTGACTACATGCAAAAGACCTTAGAAAATAATTGTTGCTGATTTTTTATCATAAGGATTTTAAATAAGAAGCACTTAGGCTGGTGGCTAACAAATGGTAAGTATCCAGGAAATGCAAGCTAGTTAGATAGCAAAAGTAGGAAAACTTCTAAGTGGAATTTACTCCAGAGGGCACAAGAAGTCAGAGGCCAGCCTAGTGAGCAACGAGTCATTTAACTTCATCGTTCGGGAAAGCCTGGTCATGGGTTTTGGCTCACAGCTTATTATTACCTGTACCAGACCAAGTTCCCATGCTGTCTTCTCTACCTGCTTCTAGTGAAGAGATTACCTCCTCACTTGATAGGAGTTACTTGGTATTAATGCATACCCAAACTATTATAATTAACCACACACTACTCACTAATATTCTACATAAGATACCCCCATGAGATTGCTAGTTCACATTTGGGGTAAGGCATGGGTCTAACAAGATAGCATATGTGAGTCATCCTATCAGACATGTTGGTCAAGAACCAGTGACTGATTTAAACTACAGGAAAAACAAAGAACCAGCAGAGCAGGAAAAAGGGAACAATTCATCAGTTTTGAAACATAGAAAGGCATTCTTCTCAATATTAGTCACTGGAATTTGCCTTGAGTTTGAAGATGATAAGCAACTTCCAGCCATGAGGACAAAGCCATGGAAAACACCTGCTCTGAAACACTGGGATGAGATTCCATTTCGGCTAAATGCTAATAACAATGGTGTATAAACCTGACTCTCATAAAATTCAACCACCAGCTAGAAATGATGCAACACAAACAACCAGTCCCCACAGCAGGACTGATGTGCAGAACAAGGAACATGATCAGGAAGACCTCAAGTCAGTGCACAAAGTGCACTTCCAAGTGAAGTTGGCCCAGACAACCTCACGGGTTCCTCTCCACTGGGGAGAGGTGGGCATAGGTAGCTTTTCTTCTCAAGAGGAGCAGTCGAGAATTGCTCAGCCCAGACCTATACATAACCAGGATTCAGAGCCAGGCAAGGTCAACGGGAAACCATTCAAGACAAATTATATTATTATGAAAACTTTTTGTAGTTGTCACTCATTTTAACTTCAGAATAGAGCTCTTCTAAGCTAACAGTTTCCATGAATTCCTTTTCCCTATTTTATATCCAATACCTATAAAACACCAACAGTCTTTGTATAAGGTCCTGAGCAGCAGGGCTGGGAGGGAAGGGACAATTAAAAGGAAAACTGAGCACACAGTTCAAACAAAGGTGATGGTTATCTGTGGCTACTACCGCTGGCTACTTTACTGTTCCTTATGAAGCAGGTTTCACAGAATGGCAGCTCAAGACACCACACAGTGAGTGGCCCTACTGTCCGAGACCCAGCACATTACTCTACTAATGAAATTACAGACGGCATTTCTAATCATTAGACATTGTAGAAAGAAAACTGAGACAAACTAAGATTGTTTGGGGTAAGAACACAGGGGTGAGCCCTCATTTGGAGGCACTTCCAAACCAGCTCAGAAACTTCTCTACACCCACCAGTGACACCAGCCCTTCCGGAATGGTCCATGTGTCTGCCTCGCATAGGCCCTCTGGAATTTCTGTCCCATTGCCTAAATACTCTCCTGCTACCCAATATTCCGCTTTGAGACCTCAGCTCAATCAGTTGGACCAGGAGACCAGGTCAGGTTCTCCTAACACTGCCCACCTCCCTACCCAGCGCTCATCTCAGCTGTTCTGCTACTGTGTGGATAGTTAATGTGAATCTCTTGCCCAACGCACTGCAAACCTATACACATCAGGATTCTGTGATTTGTTCCCTTCTGCTCACTAGTCACTCCTGCTCATAGCATAATACCTGGCACATACTTGACAGATGAATGCATGAAGGACATGATGAAGCACAGAAGTACTCTTTTAATTAGATATGATTAATACCATCTGTTGTAAAAGAAAATAGCTGTGACTTAAAATAATTGGGGGGAGAGGGTGCTGGGGATTGAGCCCAGGGGTGCATAACTACTGAGTAACATCACCAGCACCACCCTCCTTAATTTTTTTTTTTTTAATTTTGAGATCAGGTCTCACTAAGTTGCTTAGGGCCTCACTAAACTGCTGAGGCTGACCTCAAACTTGGAATCCTCCTGCCTCAGCCTCCCGAGTCTCTGGGTTTACAGACATGTGTCACCATTCATATTAATTTGTTTTGCCTGGCAAAACAAATTAATATGAATGGAGCTCAACTAATTCTTCAGACATTTTCTTTTTAAAGAAAAAGAATTAAAATGGCCCAAAACACAGTTACTCAACATTATTTAAACACAACCAACCTGCTGGAATATAGTATTAGAATACTTCATTTGTTGCCAATATTTTGATAACAGAACTACCCGGTTACTTCTACATAAGGTATCAAAAGTGCTTAATACTCAGTTTTTAATCAGCATCAAGAATCTTGGGTGAATATGGATCAATGCACATGTGAGGCATTGCAGAACACACTTAGAGCAGAGGCTCTTTACTGCTCGTGTAAATTAGCCACCCACACTGACCTAACGCACCAAAAACCAGTAAAAATCGATCAGTTTGTATTTGTTTTCTATCAAAAAAACCTTTTTTTGACACTTAATTGTATTTTCTTTTCAAATTACAATTATTCAATCATATTACTTGTATAAATTTATATGATTAATGGATTTCACTGTAACACTTCCATGCATCTATATTTATGCCTTGATAGAATCCATCCTCCCTATTACTCTCTCTTGCCCTCGTCCCTGGATTCATAAGAATCTTTCCTAAGCAAGCAAATTAAATTAGGCATTTTCTCTACCCTCGTCCCTGAATATTTCTGAAACTCAAAGATTCATTTTAATCTCATGACAGCATAATAAAAATGCTACCTGGACCAAGAAAAAAAGTTGGATGAGACATTTAGAGCAGTTGGTTCTGCACTTGTTTCACTGATACAAGGTCAACTGCCTGAGTAGCAGAGACATTGTATGTGTGCTAGAAAAGCCTCTCCAGCTCAGGTCAAATATTCTGGGAGGCACAGAGGGCAGACCAGTCAACCACGTGCCCAGTAGGAAAGCCAACCTGAAGGAACACCAAAGGCTAAACCTCACTTCGAGGTTCACTTAAGCGCATACACTTGTAGTGATCATGATCGGGATGTAGGATGTCATGACTTTGAAATTAATTTGATAATTTCTTTTATGCTGTTACGATATAGTCTTGAATGTCCAACACATTCTAAGTGAGTATAATATTTTGGTGGCAACCACAGGAATTTAGATATGCTGATTATTCTAAGCATTCTTACAGCATCTACTCCTGCTACTTAGTGGTTCTTGTTCCTCACATCTTACTCAAGTTTTATTTCAAACATTAAATATAACCCTTCAAAAATCGTTTTCTAAAATATAGTCAGTCCAATGCAGGGATCGCTGGCTCTGGTTTAGAAACTTGTTGCTAATCTTTTTTACAGATGGTTTTAAAGTGCTCAATGATCCCTGCGGTCTCCTATTATATAAAGCATTTCACAACTGCAAATGAAAATCTTAACTGATCTAATCAGTAGATAACTATTGAAGGGCTAGGATTCTAAAAATTAATGACCAGGATCTAACCAACAGAGTCCCACTTTCACCTCTCCAGAGAGACAAGACAAATACAACAGACAAAATAAACACCTGATAAAAAACAAAGGCAGGCCAACTCCCACAAACAGCTCTGCTGTCTTATACCAGAAAACTCTCTGCCTTCTCCTTTCCCAAAAACACAGGTAGGTGTTTATCACTGAGAGTAAGGCATAAAAAAGAGAATAACCCCAAAATGCGAACTAGGAGAACAACATTTGGATTTCTTTTGAAAGAACAGTTCTGTCAGTTGACAAGACTATTACTGTCTGTCACATTCAGAACTATAATCTTTCCACCAGACAAAACTGCTGAAGTTCAGATAATGCATCTGTTGAGGAAAAGTGTCTGTGCCAGAGGAAGAAAACCTTGACACACAGGGTTGCTGCCCCATGTGCCAAACACTGTGTAGAACACATGCCTGGAGTTATGTGATGAGGTGGCCTCATACACAGGTGCACACACTCTGAAAATGACCATCATCCTGTGTTTTATTCATAGACCACAACGTCAAAATCTCTTGCAATTCTTTTTTTTTTTTTTCCAGTTTTTTAAGAGAGTGAAGGAGGGAAAGAGAGAATCAACTTTATAATAATTCATTCAACTGGGGCTGGAGTGGTGGCTTGGTGGTTACGGTGCTTACCTGGCATGCATGAGTACATGGGTTCAAACCCCAGCACCACGTACACAACTAAGTGTCAGAGCAACGAAAGCCATGTGAAAAACTCAATAAAAATTGATTCTCTCTGTCTCTCTGTCCCTCTCTCTTTAAAAAAAAAAATTCATTATCTGGCCTTTGTTTCTCTGACACTTGGTTATGTATGTAATGCTGGAGTTTAAACCTGGGTCCTCATGCATGCCAGACAAGCACTCCAACTGCTGAGCCACCACTCCAGCCCCAATCTCTTAATTCTTGATTTAAAAATCAGTCTAATGGAAAATGTATTGGCAACACAAAAATGATATTCATTTTTTGTTTCTTTCTAAAAGATACACAAAACAATGATGTTTTCCTTTGATTTTCTTACATTTAAATGTGACCTACTCTCACAGTAGTAACGTGAATAGGAAACAGCATTTAAAAAAACTAAGGTAAAAAGAGAATATTGGTAGAAAGGTTTTGAAGCAACTACTCATTAATTTAATGACTGAAAAAGGTCAGGGAATTGTGCAATCAAAAATCATGGAAGATACACTATTAAGGGAATTAAAGTTTAGAGATTATATGATTTGCTCCAAGTCACAAAGGTAGGACTAGTGCCTAGATCTTCAAATTCTAACATTGTGGTTCCCATTACAACTTACTTTAACTTAGAAATACTTTGGAAAAGCCTGCTAGATCTACGGTTTTAGTGATGATGATAACAAATAATACCATAATAATTTTGATTTGTGATTTTAAATTATACATTAAATTTTGTACTTTTCTAAATAACTATAAAGTGAAACTTTATCAAATTTATCAATGTATACCATGTATAATAAGAAAATCTGATATTATTTCAGCTATTAAACTGGTCATAGGTTGTGGCTATTTGTTTTACAGGGTCCTTCAAGAGAATGTCCATTTTATAAGACTGGACAGCAACAATCATCAAATAAGGAAACCAGAGACTAGCACTTGGAAGCCACAGTTATGATCCCACTCTCTGTCACCATCGCTTACCTTGATGGGTACTTCAGCGAGTAAGCAGCAGCCAAGAACCCACCCAGGTTGTGTCCAAGCAAAATCATTTTGTCCAATCCTAGGGCACATCTCCACTCTTCAATAGAATCCACAAACTGGTTCTCCACCTCTTCCGCATCACTGTCAAACCTGGGTCTACTACTTCGTCCAAAGCCCAATAGGTCGAAAGCATAGACTGGCCTCTCAGTGCAAAGATCTCCAAAATTCAGTGCCCAGAGTCCAAGACCTCCGCCAAAACCATGGAGGAGAATGAGTGGAGTCTTGTTAGAAATATTGTCAGAGAACTTCAGTGTCCATATTCTATTTCCATTAGATATACGAACAGGTTCCTTTGTGTAAGTGCAGGGGACACCTAATGAAAACATAAAGGGAAATTTTGCTTAGCTTCATCTCTTTTAAGGAGCTACCCTCAGAGCAATCAAAAATTAATAATCTAGAAACCATATGGTATGCAATCATATGTTTTTAGCCTTTATTATGTCAGCCCTAAAAAAGAAAGAGAACATATTTTGTTGAAACAAGCAATTCTAAAAGGTCATGTTTTACAGAAGACCTACCTCAGACAAGCACAAATACCTGTGGTCAGTCTCTGGCAAGTCCCATCACCTCCTGACTTCTTTCTACTGTATCATATAAGTGTATTACATGCTTCGAATTGAAGAACTTGGTGGTCACTAAACCCATTATTTTTAGTACCCCAGCTTAGCAGACAATAACAAAAGAATTCCCACCTTGGACTTCTAGAACACTTGATGGATTAAGCACCAAACACCGAAGTCAGACTTGAAAGAATCATGAAAAGATTCATGAATTTAGGGAATGATTAAAGATATCCATATTATCTGGGACATTGGTGCATGCCTATAATCCCAGCTACTCTCGAGGCTGAGGCAGGAGCCCCCAAAATTTGAAGCCAGCCTCGGCAACTTACTGAGACCCTGTCACAAATAAAAAACAAAAAAGGGCTGGGATGCAGCTCTGGATACTCTGGTGGAGTGTCCAGGTTCAATCCCCAGTGCTCTTAAAAAAAAAAAATATATATATATATATATATACAAACACACACACATCCAAATTTTATATATATGTACATATCCATATTAAACACATAACTGAAATCTTAAGTCATCTCAATGCTTATAGAAAAAAGGTATGTATGTATTTAGAAACTGTAGCATGAGGCACCAGGCAACCTGACTTCAAGTCCAGCATTGCCCAGAAAATGCAAATAATCATGCTTTTGTCAATCAACTCTTATTTTGTTCAATGTTATGAAACCCTCTAAAATTAACTAAAGGTGAAACTAAATTTGAAATTCATTTAAATTATCAACTGAATAGCTGTATTTTATATCCTTTAATTACTTATGTATATTTGTCTGTAATAGACAAAAAAGGAGAACCAGGTGTTTCTGCTCTTTAATCAAAGAAATTATTTCTGGTTTTGTATTCATATAGTGGTGGCAAAGAAGAAATCCAGCATCCATTCAGGATATTCACAGCTCCCAGGCCCATAAGTTAGGAGCAGGGGAAGGCACAATGCCCCTGATTTAGAAAAGGAAGTAGTCTGGCATTAGTACCAAGCTGAATCACTTCATCATTTTGAACACACGTGTCTGAGGATTCCCATGAAAATTATCTGCGATGTTTAGTAAAGAGCTTGTCCCATTGTTATCAGTTGCTTGCTTTTGTGTCTGATACTGGAGCAGAGACCAATTCTCACTCCTACTTACACCCCGAGTACTACGAATAGATAATCAAGGTTTGTTAAAAGCATGATTGAATGTCCAGGACTCTTTTTATCTTCTTACAACAACAGTTTTTTTGTAAACCATTAGGACAACTTTCTCAGTTTTGTAGAGAGCAAGATTGAAGTGTATGTAGTAAGTAGAAATCCATTTTCATGTCAAAAATCCATGAAAAGATGACTAATTATCCCTTCCTAAGTGACCATAACTAGTCACTGAATCACCAAATATACAACAAGAAAATTAATGGTAAAGAGGATGGAAAACAGGTGTGAACAGACAGCTGCACATACATACAAAATAATCATATATGTGAAGAACACTATGGAATGTACTCCCCTACACTGCATCACCAGAACAAATACTGAACAATGAGTGCCACTGCTTAAAACCATATGCACATATACCTGGGAATGCCCTGACAGTAGAAGTTTAGATAAAATTGCAGTGCTCATAAGAAACGAACAACGACAACAAAGATTTCCACACTAGTATAAATGTAGAAGTAAAGCATCCTAGAATGTAAGAGCCATAAGAAAGCCTCGGATCATCCCACCCCCTCCTTTTACAGATAAGAAATGGGAAGCTGAACGATGTGGCCCAGGATCCCACAACCAGATGGTGGCTGATGTGGGCTATGTGGTTCTAATCTAGTATTTGTTCTACTATTCTAGGCTCTGTAATATCTAGAATCTGTTCTCTTTGTATATTTTGTATATAGCTGGGGACATTTGAGGGGTCCTGAGATCCTCAGGAGGTCAAAACTATTTTCACAATAATAGTAAAACTTTACCTTTTCATTCTCATTTTCTGAGAATTGAGTTTTCCAGTGATCACAGGATATATGATTACCCGGGGACTGAATGTAGTAGCAGATATGAGAATCCAAATGCCTGATATTAAGCCAGGCAGTGAAGAGATTCAAACATATAAACAATGCTACTCTCTTCACTACATTTTTGTTTAGAAAGGAGGTAGTTTTTTTTTAAACAAATATGTTAGTTATTTTAACTTGCAACAGGTTTATTACTATTTTTTCAAATAAATTAACGCATCAACATTTTCAATTAATCAATTAATTTCTAATATGGTAAATATTGATAACTATTAACTATAAACAAAGCTCCTTGGGGTCCTCACTAATTTAAGAGTTTAAGGTTGAGAAACCCTGACCCACTAACATTTTAGCATTTGCTGATGACATGAAAGAGGAAAAAAGTTCTTTTGCCGACAGCTAACATATACTACAGAATCATCTCTCTAATTTCAGGGTGATTGATATATTGGATCTATTTTAGTAAATAGTTCTGGTAACTTACAAGAAAACCTTACATTTTAACATTTTCTCTTCAGCTTCTTTAAGGTGTGATGTAGATGTAGGGCACCAGGTGGGGAGCCAACCCGTTAGCCATCCTGACCTAGAGTACCAAAAACAAAATGCGAACAGGTGAGTTCATGGTCATCTCAACTCACAACAATTATACACCCAGAAGAAAAGCAGCAATGGAAACCTACTGTCTGTGTGATAGTGAGCTACAAGTGACACAAGTCATCCAACAGGTATAAAGCACTGTGAGAAACATATTCAATTTCAGCCTGTGTACCTACAAGTAGATAGATAGCAAAGTCCATCTTATCCTTGTGGACAGTCAGATTCCAAATAATAAAAGGCTAAAAATGGTCAGAACAAGAGGGAAAAAAAGACAGCCTCTTATCAGGATAGAAATACAAAAAAGTTGAAGACCTTGAGTAGGTTCATTTGAATGGCAGGTTTACAGCAAGTACAAAAGCTAATTGCCATGGAGACTGAGAGAAAAGAACCCTTATTTCAGCTTTGGGTTCCAATAAACAGAAGATGGAAAAAATGACCCAGGCATCTGTCAGAAGACAGCCAAAGAAAACAAGGAAGCAGGTTTGAGGCAACAGGTGAAGAAAGATGCGGCAGGCAGAACTTACTAGGAGAGGTGAGCCTTCAACTCCTGGCCTGGCAGCAGCAGACCAAAACTTTACTGTAATAGTCTGAGACAAGGTAGAACTTCAACAGTCACCTGACAGCTAGCAAAGGCACGGTACATGATGGTAAAATAAGAAAAGTTATTTAGAACAGGAAAAGTGATCAACTACTAGAGATTCTAGATGAGAGATTAAGGGTCTGAACCAAAGTATTGTCAACAGCGACAGAGACAAGAATGTTTGGCCAAGCAATATTTAAAAGTAAAACAGACTGGATTTGGTAATTAGCTGGATATACAGAAGGTGTAATAAAGATTCTCAGTTGTCTTAGGGTGCCACTATAATGACAGAGAACACGTGAACAAGAATAGTGAGTGGAGAAACATGCTAAGTTTTAAAAGGGTGGATCCAGCACTCAGCTATTTCTAAGCTTTGAAGGTTCATCCCACATCACTTCCTTTCCCTGTAGTACTTCTCTGGATATTACATACAATAGGTGCTCAATAAGTAATGCTTACAATCCAGGGTATCCCCAGTTATCCCCCTCTCATAGTTATGAAAAATACCTGGTCAAAGGGTATAGAGCTAGTAAGTGACATAAGCAGAGACTTGGAAGTCAATTCTGAGTGAGTGCGAAGCCCTTTCTTCTCAGGTAATCACTGTCTGGAACTGTCTGAGGAGTTGTCCATTACACACAGGGCAAGGTTCACATTCCGCAGCACAGAAGATCCTTGACAATCCATCCACGGCTTACACACCAGCTTGTCTTTTGAACACTGCTTTTTTGGTACCCTATCACTCTCGAAACTTCATACAACTGCATGTCTCTATGGCTCTGCCCAGCTCTTCCCACGGCCCAGAATGACTCACCTGTTCTGAGACACCATCCCTGACTTTGATGCCAAGGGCAGAGGTTTGGCCCTTGTTATAGGTATGGTCACTACTGCTATGGTTATTTATCTGTCTCTATGCTGTGAACATGCTGAAAGCTAAGTTCATCTTAAAAGTCATCTGTACAGCCCCCATGCCAAACACACTAATTGGCTGATGGTCATGAAGGCTTGTGAACTGTAGGCCTCTGTCATAAAAAACATCAGAAGTGTGAAGAAGAAAGGCCAATGAGGTTCATTTCTATAGGTAGGAAGTTCATAAAGTACTACAGGTTCTTTACCATAAGCGCATAGGGACAGGGCAAGGACCTGAACCTCCTAAAATCAAGCAAACAAAAAATATGCAGATATTAGGTTCTGATCACCTTACTTTATATCACACACACACACACTCTCTCTCTTTCTCTCTCTCAGGGCAGCACTGTAAGTTTTCATAGCCATGCAGTTATATTATGCAGATGTTATGTGTAGAAAAAAGGTCTGAAGAAATATAACAGCCTGCATTATAAAGAGGCTCTACTCTAACATTCTTCGCTGTCAGTTTCAAACCTTGTGGAGCAAAATCATAAGAATCTAAGACCTCTAGGCATCCCTCAAAAATGTTAAATATAACTTATTCTCAATGTGTAAACATGATAGAAAACAATAACTGTCTACAAACCTATTTACAAATTATTTATGAAAAAGACTCAAGGCTTGAGCAATTAATTTTTAATTTGTTCAACAATTGTCAATTATTGAAAAATAATTATTAATTAAAATTTAAAAAATCTCATGATCTTTAGTTGTTATTTTTTTTTTTAAAGTAAACTATCATTGAGCTGAATGAAGCTCTTTTGTCAGGCCTCTGACTGTAAAAATATGATGTAGTACCAGCAGGATATTACTTAAAACTCAACCTTATCAAATTTCTTAAGCAAATATCCCTCAAAATCATCTCTTTGCCAGAGAGAATCAGAGGTTAATTAAGAAAAAAAGTGAAATGAACTGTAATCTACTATTGCTCCAACTGACATCATACACAAATTGGGGCAAAGAAAATACGACCACAATCTTTTTTTCAGTCTTTTAACAAAATTACATTAAAAAATAATTCAGACCCTGAATACCTATGATGTACAAGAAACTTGTGTTTAAAATATTATATGCCAGTCTATAACATAGGATTATGGCTACCTCAACCAACTTACCACTTATCACAAAATGAACTTTCAAAGACTAGGTGAGCATCTGTCCATTCTGTCCATGAACTGTGCTTCCTAATGCTCAGCTCAACTCAGAGTTTGTAAATGTAGTACATTAATCAACCACAAGAAGAGGAGCCATCTCTCTTCATGAGTTCACAGCAGCCTTTTCATCAAAGCATTTATTTTTAAGCAAATTTTTCTACAGTATATTTATTTCAACTGGAAAATCTATATTTAATAAAACAAATTAAAATATTTTATTTTCATTGTTTTCTTTTAAGAGAGGGAGAGAAAGAAAGGGAGAATCAATTTTCATCTGGCCTTTGTTTCTCCAACTCTTAGGTTCTACACGTGGTGCTAGGGTTTGAATCCGGATCCTCGCGCATGCCAGGCAAGTGCTCCAAATGCTGAGCCACGACTCCAGCCTATTTTCATTCTTAAAGGAACTGTAAGGATAACATTTTCCCCCCAAAGCCCCACAATGTTTCTGTCCAGGTTTACTTTAACTGGATGATAGGTGCTTTATAGAAACTGTCCTCTACTTCTGTCTCAGAGATAGTCTGCAGGATTGAGTGCTACATGCATAAAAAGCTCAAAGTAACACTTCAAAGAGCAAAAAGAAAGGTTATACCTTATCCACCCTTTAGCTCAGTGCCCTTTAAGACTTCCCACACCACATCTTCCCACTTCTGTTGCTTCCACCCTAAGACCATCCAACCCTACCTCCTGTTTTTGAGGTGAGTTAACTTCACTTTCAAAAAGACCCTGTCCCTTTCCACAGAATCTTCTATGCCATTCAGTGTTGTTCAGCATTCCCTAGGTTGAATACTTGGAAGACTGAAGCTAAGAACGAGACTCGAACTAAGGACATAGTCTGTCACATTTCTAGCCATTCTTCTAAGGTCACAAAAACTTAAGGTAAATATTTTCATGGTCCATCTATAAAACAGTGAACTAGACGCAAGGCTGCCTCTTTGTATCTTTGAGAAAAAAAATAGAAAAGCGAAACCTAACTTGTCTATTTTGTTGAGACCCTGATTCCAGGAGACCAAAGTATCTATCCACTGCAATACAAAAAAAGGTCATTCACTACAGTGACTGTAACTTTCCAAAAATAAACATCTGTAATACCATAAAGGCTTAGAAATATGTCCCAAAAGATTTCCTAAATGGTCCCATCAGCTGGCCCTGAACTTACTAGCAAGGCAGAGGATCCAAGCCTAAAGCATCCAATCAAAATCCCAACAAAAAGTTTTTCTTTTTTGTACTAGGGATTGAACCGACTTAACTACTGAGTCAAATCCCCAGTCCTTCTTCCTTTTTATTTTGAGACAGCACTCGCTAAATTGTTTAGGTCCTTGCTAAGTTTCTGAGGCTGGCTTTGAACTTGAGATCCTCCTTCTTCAGCCTCCAAAGTCCCTGGGATTACAGGTGTGCACCAGCACCCCTGGCTCGAATAAAAGTATTCTTGTTCTATAACCACTGTAGCTGGAGACCTAGAAAAAAAAATTTAATGAGCAGACTTCTGAGTAAGGAAAGTGTTAAAGACCACATTAAAAGTGGCAATGAGATTCGCTAAATATATTTACCTGAGAATCTGATTTTAAGTATCCTGAGTTGGAGAGATGAACACTAGTTTTTTCACCCTTAACTTTTTTCCAATAGTATTAATACTGCACTTGTACACTTGTACCCTTTGCCATGAACATTTAAGCTTCCTGGTAATCCCTGTTTTGTTCTCCAAGACATTTGACTATCTATAGTATTACTAAACTTGAATTGCACAACCTATAAATATTGTGTAACAGTGAAAGAGGTTTCAAAGTATTCTGAAGAAAATATACAGAAGTCTGGCCAATTTCCACACACTCTTGTCTCTAATTAGGTTATAAGTAAAGAGGATTTCATTATATCATAATTTTGCTTAAAAAAGCCTGCATCCCCATACTGGTACAGTCAAGGAAAAAATCATGTAAGCTTATTATTGCTCTATATAAACTAAATTAAGCACAGTATTTTATCTCATTTAAAGAAACCATGAGGTTTTAATTTTTATTGTAAATATACAGATTAATTAGAGGTATAAATATATGTATTCTGGAATAATTCCTCAATCAATGGGTAATTGAAAACTTGCAAATTGGAAACTGTAACACAACTAAAGGACTTCCTTCTTGGGATCTGACTTTTTAAATCCTTTCTTGGGAAAGAGTCTCATACAACTACAACTTAAGTGACTAACAAACCATTTTTTTAGATAAATGATACTTCAGTGAGTCAAGTTATCACTGTTCATCATATCAACGTCAACACAGGCCCTCTAACATATTTTAACATATGAAGAGTTTTTTAACCCTACCCTCACCTCCACTTCTACTTTGTAATTTTAAAAGGCTCATTGCTGGTGAATCAGTGTTTTAGACAAGACATGTGCTGGTAATAACAGCCACTCTCCCTGCAACCCAATTGTTTCCTACCTATCTTCCCACAGCAAAACAAACCTTTCTAGAGACAGACCCTTCATGACCTCACCTTTAAAAAGATCTGAAGAAGCTACATGTATGTTTAGATTTACATAGCTTAACAAGTCAGAGTAACATTTCTTTGCTAGTTCTAAAATTAATTTATCCATTAGAAAAAGAAAATAAAATTTATAATCTTATGTCTCAAACTGAATAATTATTTTTAATAACATTATGTCTCCATACATTTATTCTAATAACTCTCAATCAGGAGTGATGGATTATAGAATCATGTAGTTAGACTAAAAATCTATCAGTTAGTCAAGGCTATTTTTTAACCAATATAATGTTTCAGAATAGCTATTATAAATACTATAGTTCAAGTCTTTAAAGACTCCTCCTGAGACATTTGTGATTCTGAAATACTTTTCTGGTGTTATTTTTTTAGTAAGTAGATCATTCCTGGGACTTTACAATCTTTTGTTATAGGACTTCCATCACAGGACTGAAATCTGTATTTGCTAGCTTGTGACTGGCATTTTGGAGAGCAGGCACACCAGTGAGGCATGGGTTGGTTCATCTAAGGTCAAGAAATAGAATTCTATTCCTATCCTTCCCAGTACAATTTAAGTTCATGATCCTAACTGTAGTCCTATTCAAATTCAAACTTTCTGAATATATTATGATGAAAAAAACTTAATTCACACAGCTAATAGATTTTTGATCTTAATGTTTGTGTCAGCATAAATTTACAATAGTTGAAGTACTTAATAAAATGTATTCAGGCTCTTATTTTGGAAAGACAAAAGCCTTGTTTCTCAATGAGCTGAAAAACAAATATACAAAAAACTATACCAGGAATTATTGATATAAGTTCCATAAAGAAAGTTTCAAAAAATACCATGGACCTTTAGAGAAGGGAGATCACAACCTGTTTTAGGTTAGAGAAAACCACAAGATTCAAACCATAGAAAAATGAGAGGATAGCAAGGAATATTTTTAGGAAACCAGAAAGCTAAAGCTTAGCTAATGTTATGGGGAAGAAGTTAAGACTCCAAAGCCAGGTGGGAGTTGCACTACCTACAAAGGGCTTTAAAGTCAGGCTGAAGAGGCTGGAGCGATGGCTTGGCGGTTACAGCACTTGCCAGGTATGCACAAGGATGCGGGTTTGAACCCCAGCACCACGTACACAACAAAGTTTTGGAGCAAAAAAAAAAAGGCACATGAAAAACTAAATAAAATTGATTCTCTCTCTCTCTCTTACTGTCCCTCTCTCTTTAAAAACAAAAATAAAGTCAGGTTGAGGACATACAACAGGGCCATTGTGTGTCTGAGGACATATAATAAAGCCATGCTATATGTGACTGTGCTGCAAACAGGACTATTCCTTTCAGAGATGTAAAAGTGACTAATGAAATGAGCTGTGATGAAAGCCATGTTACTGAGCTTGCAATAATCCAGAAGAGGAGATAGGGAGGGTCTGACCAGGTGGTTCCCAGGTAACAGTGGGACTAGAAAGGAGCTATTATTATACACTTAGAATCCATTGGGCTTGGGAAGAGATATGATATTCCAGGTGTTATAAATGAAATCTAACAAATCAGGTGTGGGTGAGCAAGGCAGAAAATTTACTTCGCCCAGGCGAAAGAATGCGCCCCCAGCAAGGAAATGACACTCTACGGCCCTTCGCTCTAATTGGAGAAGCTCAGGTGCACAGTATGCGTGGTTGGCTGAGATAAGGTGGAGGCAGGTGCAAAGAGGAAGTAGGCGGTGACGGAGAGAGAATGGGGGTGGGGGTCACCACACATGTGGTGAGGGTCGGAGTGAGTCAGCAAAGTTCATTGGAAGAGGACTGGGTGGAAGAGGTCCTTGGAAAGAAGTGGGTGTACACAGGTGGGCGTCACAATCTTCAAGGGGAAGGGGGATCTAAAATGGAGGTAGTGGGTTATACATCACAATCTTTCAAGTTTGATAGAAAAGACATGTCTTACGTAGGGCAATAGAGGGGGTGAAGGAGTGTCAAACCAGTAATGTCACAGTTGTGATTCTGGATGATCGGAAGAATGTAATTGCTCTAAATGCATAAACAAAACAAAACAATACAGAAAAGAATGTAACTGCCTAAATAAAAATAGGGAAGTCAAGGGGAAGATCTGAGTGTTGTGTTTTGTTTTTTATTGTCTAGTTTAAGAGAAGTATGGTACAAGTAAGGTCCTGGTCTGGACATGTTAAATTTAACAAATCAGGTGTAAACATCTGATCATTAGAAACATCACTAGAATACAGGGGGGAGAGAGAGAGAGGGAGATCTATTCCACAGATGAGATAGCTCAAAGAAGAGCAACAAGGCACAAAGTAAAAACAAGGATGAAGATAGACTCTTGGAGAACGACTATATTTAGAAAATAGTTCAGAGGACCCAATAAAAGTTGACTGTTGGTATTAGGTAAGACAAAAAGCAAAATGTCTTAAGAGCTCGACTATCTAATGAGTTTCAAAAGGAAGTAGCTATCATTACAGTATCAAACACTGAAATGGAGCCAAGTAGGTGAAGTGCTGAGAAAAATAAAATGCCACTGCGATGTAGCATTGAAGAGTTTCTTGATTTTTAAGAAGTCAGGCAACAAGGGTTACAAAAAGGGGTATGGCAGCAAGATAGCAGGCATAGACCTTAGTAGTTTTATTCTGTAACCACCTCCTGCCCACCCTATTTTAGTAGTTTTAAAGATAAGAGAAACTACTCTCTAGCTCCACACAAAGAACTGCGTTCAAATTCTAACATAAACCCAGTATGATGCTCGCAAACCAACTGAGGCAGTGAGTGGAGAGAAAAATCCTTTATTTATATCTTATTTACAGCATTTGATGGTTTTCATCGTGTAAATACTCCCACCATGGCCAATTTCAAGCTGCTGATGGTTGGCAAAATTCCTGAGAATTTAGCAATGGCTTGCCTCAAAATTCTTGAAAATTTAGCAATGGCTTGCTGGTACAAATCAACTCCCCTACACCGCAAACAACCCATTTCATGGTCTATCCTGCAAATGATCTGCGCTGTGCCAGCTTTCCTCTACATTTCACTGATATTTAATAATGCTCTGGGACAACCTTACAGCCATTCACAGGAGTCTATCCTACTCTTGTTACATTTCACTTTCTCAACTGTATTGCAACTGAAAAGGGCTGAATGTCGAAAGCAAAATGGTTCTCCAGCACGCTCATCTTCACTTAAAGCCATAAAGGAAAAGACAAGAACTATATACTTCAAAAAACTGTCAGATGACTGTTTTGTAACTGTTCCATTTGTTAATGTCATCTCCCCATTGGTACTGGTCTGTCTTCTGTTGTCAATAAGATAACACCACAAACTAAGTTATAAAGAAAAGAGGTATATATGGGTTCACAGTTCAGGATGCACAAGGTTAAGGGGCCACATCTGGCGTTAGCCATCTTGCTGGCAAAGTCTGGGCACAGGGAATCACATGGCAAGTGTCAAGAAGCACAAAAGTATACAGTATGGACAGGTGTTTGGTCTCTCTCCTTCTAATAAAACCATTAGGATCCACATTGGGGCTCCATCCTAATGACCTTATCTAATCCTAATCACTTCCCAAAGGCCCTACTTATAAGTATCACAGACTAAGTTTCCACACTCTTAATATCTCACAACGGGGATTAAATTTCAACACGTGAAGCCTTGTAGGATGCTCAAACCATATCCAAACCATGGCACCACCTAAATTCTAAACATCTTAAGTCTAAGGAACTTGACTCAAAGCAAGAGCCAAACATCCCATCAGTCCCAGTCCAAGTAAGAAGCCCCAGAAATATGGGGAAAATGCCTTAGACTAAGTCCAGACAGCTGGTGGGGAGCTGGGGGGAATCTAAATTAGCCCTAAAACTTGCTGGTTGCAATTTCAACTGCAAAATAGGTACAGGAACACCTAGGACCTTAGGTTTAATATGACCACACCCAGCAGGAATAGAAGCACAGCCTACTCTCCCAGCTTGGTACAATTCAGAAAGCCATCCCAGAATGGACACTGGACATTGCTCAAGCTATCACCAAGAATACCAGGGAGGCCCAACCTCTATCCAGGGACTATGGCTGGTCATTTGCTAATGATTTTTAATGGTCTGCCCTCAATGACCTCCATCACCAAAGCCATAAACCTTTTTTTTTCCAAGGCCTTGCCCTGGACTCTCAAGCCCTACAACATCATCTAGACCAAAGAGTCCAACTGTAAGTAGTCTCAGAAAAAAACAAAAATGTTCTGACAAACCTAACAGAAACACAGCTACCCGCTGGATTCCCACTTGTCACCACTAACATTCAGCAACTCATCTCAAAGCAACAAGGAAGTTCATCAATAATCCAAAACAGTGGACGCTTTCCTTATATAAACAAAATTCAGGAGAATAACTTAGTTGCTAATATTTCACAATTTCCCCCTTCTGCTATCTTTCCAAATGCACCTGTCTTCATAATACTCCATATTCTATCATTTTAGTTAGGTTTCCTACAAAATTTTCTCCAGACATCTTAAGTAGAACTACTGTCAAAATATTTGACTTGAAAGGGAACAGTATAGAATTTTCCTTTCCAATGTAAAGTACTCGTCTTGAGAAACAAGGCAATAACTTTCATGGTAATTTAACTTTTCCACCAGGTAACTACTTACCCTTTTTCTCACAATTGCATGAAGTTAGCTGCGGACATAAAAGTATAATTTAAACTCAGTCTACCTCCATCAAAAAAAACTTCACCTTCCAGTTTCCTACATGTACGTGTCTTTTTCAGAGGCATACGCGAGCGCACACACACACACACACACACACCCTCTCCTCTCCAGTAAAGTCAGACCAATTAATCTCACAGAAGCACAAACAAAATAAGGAGAGCCGAGCTTGGAAGTACAGGATCCACATTTGAAAGATGAATGATCACTTCTGCGCTTCCCTATCTGACGGGTTACGTCCTTTCTACAAGTCTGTAAGTCAGAACCCAAAGCCACACGCCCAGTTCCTCGACCCCCTTTCCCGGTGCTGGGTGCCCCTTCGGTCCGCACCCGGACTCTCACTCCAGGACTCCCGAGGAGGCGCCGCCCCTTTCCCCCCAGCTCCTGTGGAGGATCCGTCCGCGGCACTTTCGGTCTTGCCTAGGCTGGACAGAGCACAGCGCGAAGTTCAGGACCCGGCGGCGCCAGGAGGTAGACCGCGACCCTAGGACAGGTGCGGGGACGACTGGTCATCGCCGTCCGCGCCGGGGCAGGGTCAGGTCAGGTCCCTCTGCGGGAATCAAGTGGTTCCGGAGCCGCGGCCACCCAACCGCCGCGCTGAACCATTCCACAACAGCGTGCGATCCGCGGCGCGCCGGGTCACCTCCGACACCCTGGGGTGCTGACCGCGCCCGCCAGGCTGAGCGCCCCGGGGCTTCACTGCAGGGCGCCGCGCGGACGCGCGCCGGGCCAGACGAGGCCGCTGCTCGGCGTCGCCAAGCGGATCACAAGTCCTGGACGCTGGCTGAGAATCACGCACCCCTCTGCCGGCCGCACTCACCCCTGGCTGCTGTCCGCCGGGTCCACCTCCTCCTCCTCCGCCGCCATCACTGCAGCGCAAGAACCTGAACGCGCCTGGAAGCCGGCTGACAGGCCGACTGCGCGGCGCCGGCCGCAGCGGCTTTTAAGGCCGCTTCGCCCGCGCATGCGCCGCACACCCGCCCGCACGCCCACGCTTGCGCGTGCCCGGCCTCCTCGCCCCGCCTACCAGCCGCGCATGCGCTTTCTCGCCCTGCGCGCTTCTGCAGTTAACCTGGAGGAACTGGTGAGACTCATCCGACCGAGGAAGATAGTAACTCTTGAATAATGACTGAATAAGTACGTCATCCCTGTGATACTGACTGTTAGGAGCAGGCAGGACACCGTGCGAGCGCCTGGTAGTCTTGGAACTTGGTCTGTTTGACCTTCCGACTGCTCGTCCCGGTAGGTGGGTGGCCAGGAGAGGATGACTCCAGCAGCCTTCAGCAGTGGCTCTAAGCGCTGGAGTTAAGTAGTGACACAAACCACAACTCCCAAATACGCGGAAGGGGTGAAAGGAACTTAGGTGTTTAGGAACGTGGGATTCCTGGGAGGGAAATCATTAATGTAACTGTCAACGTTTTAAAAATTTTCAAGCCAAAATAGCCATCAGATACAAACCGCTTTTGTGATGATACCACACCCTGCCATTTATCCGTTCGTGTTTAGTATGTGCTTACTATGTGCCCATTCTGTTCTAAGTGCTGGGAAAGGACGGATTGAAACAGGACTCCTGCCTTCACAGAGCTGAGATTAATATACCACCGTTTATTTAAAACGCAGATCATCTCTCTCCTTTTTAGTCCAGTTTGTGCTGTTATAAAAGAATACCTGAGACTGGTATTTATAATAAACCTCACAATTCAGGAGGCTGTGAGGAAAAGGAAGTTGGTGTGTGATGAGGACTGTCTTGCTGCTTCACCCCGCTTTTTTTCCTCCTCTGATCCCTCTTGTAAACCTGGTATGTCTCTGTCACCCACCAGGAACTCATTCTCAGCCTCGGACAATTGTTACAGCCTTTTACTGCACAGTATGGAGTATCCTTCCAACCACAGAAATTCCTCTAAGATAGTGATATGTTGTGTTACTTAAGGGGGGACACGCTCATAATTTATTGAGCAGAGTAAGAACTAATAAATGTTTCTTATTGCATTTGATCCAATTCACAGAATAATTTAGGGAAGATCAGAACATATAAAAACACTTTTATAGAAATTCATGTCCTTGTCAGAGGCTTGCATTGTTTCTGCAGAAATCAACTCTCTACAGTCTCTCCCTCTCAGGGCACATCTAGACAGGGAGACTCTAGCTAGTTGCTGGGGACTCTGCTGCCTGGAACACAGTCCCAGTGCCATGGTACTGAGTTCAGTAACAAAACCCTAGGATGCGGCAGCAATTCCTACAGCACTTTCAGAAAGTTAGGCTGGCTAACATACAGACTTTGAGATTTTTGTGGACCTGGAGCTCACTTTTATAGATGTATGTAGCTATTTCACAATGAAAAAGTATATCATTGATCCACTGCTGAGTTTATCCATAAACTGACAGAACTTTGCATATGGCTATAGGCCTTGACCGTCTTTCCCAGCTCTGGAGGTAGCCCTGCCCTGGCTTAGGCTTCACCTTGATGCTGATAAAGGAGCTGTCCTTGGCTATGGCAAGAAGACCATGCTGGAATCAGCCATCCACTTAGCCCCTGGGTGTAGGGGGCAGCATTGAAATTCCAGCCCCATCCTGACCACTATATCATGTCATCTTAGAAGACAAGGAATATAACATGTTACTGTAGCATGTATTCTTGAGGGCACCTCCTACACCAAACTCAACCACTGCCTAGGCCACACTTCCTCAATCATTGCTTCCTTGTACTTTGGTGGTGCCCTGAAAGCAGATCTCCAACAGTTTAAGTCCACCCTGTTCCCTTACCTCCAAATCACTTTCTTTTGGTGACTTGCTAACCAGCAGTGCTTATGTTGGGAGATCATTAACAGCTGCTTTGCACTCTCCAATCAGATGGTCAGGTGTGACACTGACGAAGGAAAGTACACACAGCCTGCCGTGCATGCTCTGCCTTAGGGCTGTGATCCAAAGTGCTGAATGCTGCCAGTCCACAGACTATAGACTCTAGAGAAGCCCTGTCCACCAGAACGATCTGAAGTAATGTAAATGTTCTAGGCTCACACGATCCAATATGGTAACCATGCCACATGTGGCTATGGAATGTTTGACATTTGATGACTGATTTTTTTCATTTTAATTAAAATTTAAAAGTTACTTGTGGCTTATGGCTATCATGTCCTACAGCAAGTCTAGATCTCTCAATTCTCATCTACAAAAATGAGTTTGAGCCTAGATCATTCTCACGGTCCCTTTATACCATTATGTTGTTTTAAGTTATTTTCAAAGATATAGATGGGGTGGGGGTTGAGAGGTCTACATGGGTAGTGGAGGAAGGAGAAAGGGGAGTATGATTCCTTAGTGGTTGGATTCTAGAACCAAGTGGTAGAGCTATCCCCCAGAGACAAGAAACTGACTAATCAATGAGTGTTAATTGAACTCTCAGAACCATTTGAGAGGCCTTCTTCAGCCAGACATAAACCCCAGGCTATAAAGGAAGAAAGTGATTAATTTTACCACATTAAAATTTGAAGCATGTGTGTGAAGAAGGTGCAACAGAACACTGAAAGAGATGGAACAGCCTAGGAAACAACTATTTTGGACACGCTAAGAAACCAAGGTTTCATATGTTCAATACATAAAGAAAAAATGAATAAGAACAAAATAGAAAACAAGAAAAATCTCAAGCCATAAGCAGACACAAGATGCCCAGACTCAGTGGTGACTGGGGAAGTGCAGATTCAGAATATTATGATATCCATGGGGAAAAAAGGCTAAATATAGGCAAGGACCTGGATCAATGGGAAATTTTGCTGCCCACTTGGTAGAAGTGCAGATTGGTAAAAACCATTTGGAAAGTGGTCTGGGAGTTAGTTATCTGTTTGAAAATGGAAAATTAATGTACCCTCTGGTCCAAAAACTTGACTTCGGGGTTTTTAACCTTTCTCATGTCCACGTAAAGACATATCCAGCGATGTTTACCTCAGTATTCTAAGAGACAAAATAATTTAATTAAGAATGCCTGTACTTATGCCAATGATTAAATAAATCCTCATACCTTCATTTTATAAAATACTATGGAAGCAATTAAGGAAAATTACAAGTACTCCAAGGCATATTAATAAAAGAAGAATCCATGGAATAAGATCCAAGAGCTGGTTCAAAGTTCTAGATAACTGATCATGGGGGTAGGAAGCATAAACTAACAATATCAGGAACAGAAAATAGATCACTACAGAATTTACCCACATTAAAAATATAGTTAAGCAAAGTCAGTTCTGCACCATAATCCCAGTGTTGGGCTAAAGCAAGAGGATTACAAGTGTGAGGTCAACCTTGGCAATTTAGCAACACCCTGTCTCAAAATAAAACATGAAAAGGGCTGGGGATGTAGCTCAGGAGTACAGCCCCCTGGTTTCTATCCCCAGTACTCTCCCCCTAGAAATATAAATATACACATACATATGTATGTGTGTATTTGTGTGTGTGTACACACACATATATGTAGGCAATATTATAGATAACTTTATGCCAATAAACTCAACAATGTACATGAAATGGACAAAATATTTAGAAAGCAAAACTTATGAACACTGACAAAACAGACGATCTGAATAACTTGATATTTATTAAAAATTGAATAGCTTTAAAAACATGTCACAAAACAGTTTTTTCAAATAATCGTTCCCTTTGATGGAGTAGATAGTCATACTTTCTTTGCCACTTCTCAGATCAATTGAAGTCTACTTTTTCTCCACTTGAACTTGAGCTCATGATTTGTTTTCATCAGTAGCCTGTGGCAGAAGTGATGCGGTGTAATTTCTAAGCCTGGAATCTGAGAGATCTGTAGCTTCAGTGTTTGCTGATTCATATTCTTCCTCTTGAAAGTCAGCCTCTATAGCAAACATCTGACTCCCTGAGCATACCATGCAGCAAGAAAGCTTGCTAGCAATGTGAAGACCATGTGCGGAGCACTGAGGTCCCAGAAGCTTTTGTAGAATCTCTAGACAACCCGGCACCACTTGAATGCAGCTAAGTGAAGGACCTTAACCAACACCATGTGGATTAAAATGCCAGCAGGGATTGATTACCTTGAATTCCGGAACCTCAGAATTGTGAGAAAATGAAATGGTGAATGTTTCAAGCCACTCTATTTTCTTTCTTTTTTTTAGGCAAGAGGTAATGTTAATTTTTTCATTTGGTTTTTGTTTTTCCTCCACTTAGTTGTCTATGTGGTGCTTGGACTCGAACTTGAGTCCTCATATATGCCAGGCATTTGCTCTACTGCTGAGCCACCTCTCCAGCCCCTAAGCCGCTGTATTTTGAGGTAGTTTATTACATAGCAGTATAACATCAAATCACCCTCACACCATGTACACGTAGCCCTTTACCTCGTGCTATGGCTTAGCGTGTCCTCCAAGGTTCATGTGTTGGTAACTTAATCCCCAATGCAGCAGTGTTGGGAGGTGGGGCATAAAGCGGCTTCACCCTCATGAATGGATGAATGTCATTATCACAGAGGTGAGTTAGTTATCTCAGGAGTGGGTTTGTTACAAAAGCAAGTTCAGCTCTTTTGCCCTCTCTCACGTCCTCTTTCACTCACGTGATGTCTTCTGTAACATTATGATGCAGCAGGAAGACCCTCAGCAGATGTGGCCCCTCAGTCTTGGACTTTTGAAGATCTAGAATCATGAGCCAAATCAATTTCTGTTCCTTAGAAATAAATGATCTATTCTGTGGTATTCTGTTATAGCAGCACCAGGTGGACTAAGACATCCCACCAATGTATAATGCCACTCCTTTATGGAAAAAATTAATTTATTTAATAGAGTAAATTTTTACAAGTAGTTTTTTAAGTTCTTATTTGAGTTAATTAACATACATATATATATGTATATATGTAAGAATAATGCAGTGAGAGATCCTACGTACCCTTTACCAGTTTCTACTTGTAGTAACATCTTGCAAAACCATAGACTAGTGTCACAATCAGGATATTAACATTGAAACAATAAAGAATATGGAGGATTTCCATTACTGGAAGAATCCTTCATGTTATTGCTTGATAGCCACACCCTCTCCCCTCATGCACATACACCCTTAATGTCTGGCAACCGTTAATCTGTTCCTATACTTTTGTTATTTCAAGAAAGTTACATAGATTGAACCATACAGTATGATCAACTTTTGGACTGATTTTTTTTTTTCAGGATAATTCCATGGAGGTTCACTGAAGTTGTTGTATGCATCCATAGTCCATTGCTTTCTGTTGCTAACTACCATTCCATGGTTTGGATGTATCAAAATTTAACCATTCACCTTTTGAAGAATCTGAATTATTTTCAGTTTTTAGATATTACAAATAAAAGTGCCATAAGTGTTTGTGTACAGGTATTTTTTTTTTAAGCTTTCAAAATTTCTCTGGGGTAAATGCCAAAGAGGGCAATTACTGGGTCATATGATTCTTGCATGTTAAACAAACAAACAAAAAACCCTGCCAAGCTATTTTCCGGAGTAAGTGTATCATTTTATTCTCACACCGGCAAAGTGATCGATGAAGTTTGTCTGCATCCTCACTAGATGTTGGTGGTGTCTCCGTTCTTCTGTTTCTTTTCTTTCTTTTTTTATTCCACTCTCTTGCTCTGTAGTGATCCACTGTGGTTGTGCTTTGAATTTCCCTGACGGTTAATGATGTTGTGTGTCTTTCACATGTTTTTTTGCCATTGCTATATTCTCTTCAATGAAATATCTGATTCTGTAGTTACCCATTTTTCTAACTGTTGTTTGATAATTCCTTATATTCTGTAGATACCAGTCCTTTCTCAGATATGTGGTTTGCAAATATTTTCCGACACCCATAGTTTGTCTTTTTATACTTTTCACATGGAGTTCTCCAGAGTAAAATTTTTTGGTGAAATCTGATGTATGGGCTTTTTTTTTTCTTTTTTAGAGAAAGAATTATAATTTTTTTATCTGATTTTTGTTTTTCTGACACTTAGTTAAGTATGTAGTGTTGGGGTTTGAACCCATGTCCTTGCGCATGCCAGGCAACCACTGTAACCGCTGAGCCACTGCACCAGCCCCATGTATGGACTCTGATGGATTATGCTTTTGATGTCAAGTCTAAATTCTCTTTGCCTAACCTGAAGTCTCAAAGATTTTCTTCTAAAAGCTATATGAATTTGTTTGTTACAATTAAGTTCATGACCCATGTTGGGTTAATTTTTGTGCAAGATAAAATATTTGGATTGAAGTTTATATACTTTTTGCCTACTTAATACTATTAAGCTCCAGCACCATTTGTTAAAATGACAAATAGTTTTAAAATAGTTTTACATGTATTATTAGGCAACCTCATAAATAACCTCATGATCATAAAAAATGTGTTATGTAAAAGGTTATTGATAGGTATTTTTCAGGATAAGGAGACTTATTATGGTAGACACTGGGATTTGGTAATTAAATTCCCTTTGAAGGAAGGATTTATTGTCCTAAATGTAGTGGATGTTTCACTGGATGAACTTCCAAATTTTAGTTCCACCAGGGAACACATCTGCTATGGAGAGCCATCTCACAAGGTCATTCCCTTCTGAGAAGGGATAGAAAGGACCAGCCGTTTTGGTCCAAAGTGGGACCATTCTGCTGAGCCATCTGTGCTCCATCCTCCCTGTGGCTGAGGCTCTTGAGCCTACATCAGCTCGTGTCCTCCGTCTACCCGACCCCACTTTCTCCCATCCCTCTCACAAGCGTTGATCTCAAGGGCACTCCTGAACATTAAAATGGGTCTCACAGATTATTTTCTGGAAAACCCAAGCTTAGTTACTTATTTTTTTTTAAGAGATCAGGACAGTGAGAGAGAGAAGAATCAATTTTTATTTAGTTTCTTTTTATGTGGCTTTCGTTGCTCTGACACTTACTTGTGTACATGGTGCTGGGGTTCAAACCTGGGTCCTTGTGCATGTCAGGCAAGTGTCATAACTGCTAAGCCACCCCTCCAGCCCTACTTATTATTATTTTTGTAATTATAAGCATGGTATTTGGCTTAAGCATTGAGAATGATGAGAAGGTCATAATTGGATTTTTTTAAGTACTACTATTATAGGAGTCTGTCACCTCAGAAAAACTTTTGTCAGAAGCTCAACTTTCACAGCATACCACTACAAAAGAAGACAGCAAGCTGAAAGGAAGGGAAAGGGCAGGTGTTGGTGGTCAGATTAACACACGCACGAACACAGTGATGGAGTGACAGCTGCCAGCCCCTCCTCTACTGCCATGATGTGCAGTGGTTCCAATACCAGAACGGTAGACTTGTGGGTCAATATCCCAAAATCAGTACATCAGGACCAAATCTCATCAATATTGATTAGAAACTGGTTGTGACCTTGAAAATAATCCCTGTTAGTCAGCTTTCTGTCACTGTGATACAATACCTGAGATAATCAACTTATAAAGAGGAAAGATTTATTTTGGCTTTTGGTTTTCTAGTCCATGGTCCTTGGCTCTGTCACTTTGGGTCTGTGGTGGCACAGTACATCATGGTGGGGGTGCAATATGTAGAAGGTCAGTTCACTTCAGGGTGTTGGGGAGCCACTGGAGGGGGGAGGGGGCTGGATCCCAACATCCCCCAAGGGCACACCTCCAGTGATCTAAATTCCTTTCACTGTGGCCCACCTCCTAAAGGTTCCACCACCTCCCAGTAACCCCACAGGCTGGTGATTAAGCCATTGGTATGTGGGTCTTTGGGAGACATTTAAAATGCAAAATATAAAAATCCCCATTTGTACCAGCTCCAATTCTGGTATTCTTTGGATAATTTTCATGACTTCTAAGGAAACCCAGATTAAGATGGGAAGGACTACTTAGGAGTTATTGTTCAATTTAAAGCTCCAGGGTCACTGGAGGTGTGGTCAGGGAAGAGAAAGGAAATGAAGAGGCCAGGGGGACTGGTATTCAGTATCTTGTCATGCCTCTGGTCCCAGGAAATTTGAAGTCATGGTGATTTAGGAAGAGAATTTTAACAACATTCCTTTCCTCTGCCTTCCATTCCATTTGATAAAAGAGCCCTGGATTTTTATTTCAAGCAGAATCAATGTTTTTAAAGTTTTTTTTTTCACCACATTTGAGATATCCTAACTTTCATTTTCTTCTGTTGTTGTTTTCTGATAAATCCATGCTGAAATAATAGGCATCCTAATAAATCAGGAAAAGTGTTGCCCTCCAAAATGTTGACATTGAATATGTCAGTTTCCTTTCTGAATCTGAGCCTCCAGAAGTAAAACCCATCTATGTAGTCATTATTTATGCCACTGAACGTTGGCAGCAGGGGCAGTTTTATACAGTACCAGAAAGAGAGTGTTCATACCCATAATTTCCTCTGACATTAACGTTGCCTGTTTATTCGCCCCCTCACCATTTTGAAAATGCATCCTTCAATTTAATACAGCTTATTGAATATTCGTTCAGTCCGTTTGTGCAGAAAACAAACAGCAATTGGTGTCTTCGCTCTATTACATTTCCTGACAAGTGGGAAATAATGAGTTTGTGATGTCATAAATACTTGGTTCTAAGTAATTCAGCAAATTGGCTTATTTAGCTTTAGCTCTGCAGGGATGCACAGAGGGGAACAATTTTCACCCATCGTTGATTCCACACTGAAATATGTTTTGATTGTCTATGCTCACAGCTGAAAGAACTTTGTGGTGCTATGAGTGAAAGAGAAGTTAGAGAAAATGGTGTTCTAAGTTGGTGCAAATCTCGCCATGATCATATTGTTTATGTGGCGAGAGCTAGCTTTTTGTCCATTCATAAAAACCGATTGGTAAATATTCAGTAAACCTTGAACTTTGAAATCAGGAGTATTTATACCTCAGAAGTTGTCAATCATTTCAAATCAGAGCTCTTTTCTTTTTGAGTGCTGATTTATGAATACATCATTATGTACTCTGAATCAACATAGGAGAGTCACAAAGCAATGGCTAGGAAGAACTTAAGGTTTCACAGGGAACCCTGAATAGCACAGACAGGATGTAGCTCAGCTCAGCGGTAGAGAGACGCCCTGGGTTGAGTTCCCAGCACTAGGCAGGGAGGGGAATGAATAGCACAAGCAAACTAAAAACACAAAGGAAGAAAAGTAACAACTTTGTTTTTTTTTTTTTTTTTTTTTTAAAGAGAGAAGGACAGTGAGAGAGAGAGAGAGGCAGAGAGAATCAATTTTTTTATTGAGTTTTGCACATGGCCTTCGTTGCTTAGCCACTTAGTTGTGCACGTGGGTGCTGGGGTTTGAACCTGTGTACTTGAGCATGCCAGGCAAGCACCGTAACTGCTGAGCCACTGCTCCAGCCCAAAAGTAACAACTTTTTATAAAGATGAATGGATGCAGATAAGCATTTGAAAGATAGAGACCTCAGTATCAGGCCATACAAGCATGATAATGATTTATGAAAGTGAGTCTTAAAGCTTTACCTTCACTTTCACTGAAGTACAAAGCACAAATCACAATGGTTGTCACGAAGCGAACACACACATAAGCACTGTTCAGGTTATTAAGCAAATTTTGAAGGAGAAAAAGAGACACTCCTTGGTGGAAAGCCCCAGAGCAGGCAACCTAGGAGGAAGGTGACTCTTGACTCCGGAAGGGATGTCTGACCTGCAGGCACTTCAGCTCTATGCTCTGCATTTTTATTCTATTTTATTAGGTGCTGCAAATCAGTTGATGAAGACTTTTCATCAGCTGTGAAATGTGAAAGTACATTTTATAGCTAAAGTTAGGGCTTTTATTTTAAACCTTTTCTCCTTTGAGATTTGTAGGTGTTGCTTAGCTACCCTCTCTCTTTTTCTTAGTGTAATCTCTGACTTAATTTCTTCAGCTGCAGGTTCTGGAAATAGGCTGTTATTAAATCTTTTTCTCCCAGGTTCAGTAGCACATACAGTATGTATGTTGCTATCTGTTACTTCTGTATTATTAACTCCTTGGTCTCCTAATACTATACATTTAAACCATCAGGTGAGTACTTTTGTGCATTCTTTTCTTGGGGAAAAGGTGTACATATACAAAGTGGTAATTTTGGTGATGATTAACACATGTCATTGTACTAAGTTGACTGTAATTTTTATTATAAAAATTACTTTTAAATCTAAGGCCCTAAAACAAATATATAATAGCACAAAAATTATGCTAAAATGATTTTCCAAAATAAGCTCTAAGTAGACAGCCCATCCTATACATCTATTTTTTCTTCTCTGAGTTCTCCAGAATGTCAGTTCACTACAGCTGAACCAGGGCACAGACCCTGGAGGGACAAGAGTTCCTTTCAGCAGGCTGTAATTGGGTATATATTCATTAGTGTACTTACCAGCTTTTGCTGGGATTAGTGCTGTTTCTTACATTAAGTAGAATAATTCCTTGGTAATACAGATGTGTTCTCTACTTTCTTTCTAATTCCTAAAAATATTAAAAGTTATGTTGTAATCCATACACTATGGGAACCAAATAAATACTTTTTTATTGACCAAGTTATAGCTCAAAGAATTGCTACCCAAGCAAACTTATTGATCTTCACATCATTCTTAATATTATTTCCTACAAATAGGAACAGGGAGTAAAAGGCTCTATGACTTACCAACAATTGTACAGAGAAAAGATGGCAAGAGTTAGGAGGACCTAACTGTCCGGTTGATTTAGTGTGTCACATGCCTTCGCATGATGACAGTGACTGTCCCGGGAGGTGGTGGTGTTTTAATAAAGACTATCTCATCCATGCTATTGCTAAGGCACACTCCAGGATTTGTGCTTCTAGTGGTGGTGATAGATGTGTATCTGTTGCAGTTCAGATACGAAGAGTTCGCAATGTGACTACGAACCTGACAAAACTAATTTTGCCAGTCCTCTCAGTATGGAATAATAACCTTTGAACCCCCAGCCATACATCTACTTTTGAGCCAAATGCAAGTGTCACCAGCAAGAGGCTTTTTCCACATTGCCAATCAGTCCTTCCCAGTAATGCTGTAACCAGCTAGTTAGAACTGAGAGCTCAGCTATCAACTACATTTGTAAATCCGTTGTATGTTTTGGCAATTTAGGCATAAGAATGTCCAATCTACTCTTTTGTTCTGTTTCACTTATCCTGAAGTTTAAATCAGAAGGATTATTATTTTCACCTTAATTGAAAACCAATGGAAACATCAGTAAAAACACCATCAAAGTCTAGCAAAGAAAAAAATTAAGGCTCTTAACCATAAATCCCCCAACCTATTAGGATACTAAGAGTAATCTCCAGATTTAGGCCATTGAATTTTATTTTAAAATAAACTTAAAAGGCTTTGGCTTCCAGTCCAACATGAGAAGACCTTAGAAGGCATCCCTCTGTCTTAACAAGTAAATAGCTGAATAACTGAAAAAAACAGATCTCCTCAGATCCCTCAAAAATGTGTGGTAACAGGGCAAGCTGCTGCCTCCAAAACTGGTTGTGTGAAAAGATCAATAACACAGGTAAGCCTTTTTAGAAAAAAAAAAAAAAGAGAGAGAAAGAAAGAGAAAATCAATTTTATTTATTTCTTCGTCTGGTTTATGTTTTTCTGACATGTACCTGTGTATGCGATTCTGGGATTTGAACCATACCAGGAAAGCACTCTACCACTGAGCCACCACTCCAGCCCCCACTAGTAAACCTCTTGACAGACTAAGAAACAAAAAAAGAAAACATAAATGACTAGTATCAGACACGAAAGAGTGGACATGGTTGTAGATCCCATGACACTAAAAGGATAATAAAGGAATATTATGAGCAACTCTACACCCACAAATTTGATATCTTGACTGAAAGTAACTAATTCCTTGAAAGAAGTTGCCAAAATTCACAAAAGAAGAAATAGTTTGAATAGACCTAAATTTATTAAAGAAACTGAGTCAATAATTAGTGACCTTCCAAAACAGAAAGCACCAGCCCTAGATGGGTTCACTGGTGAATGCTCCTAAACATTTAAGGAAGAAATTCTATCAATTCTTTATAGTCTCTTCCAAAAGACAGACGCAGAGGAAATACTTCTTAACTTTCTAGAAGGCCAGCATTACCCCAATCCCAAGATCAAACAAACACATTAGAAGAAAAGAAAGATACACAACAGTATATTTCATGAACATGTGTGCAAAAACTCCTCACAAAACTTGGCCAATTGGATTTCACAATGTATAAAAAGAATTATAGACCATATTATCCCCAGTATGCATGGCTTGTTGAGCAGTCAAAAATTAATGTATACATTTGTTCTTGATTGTGACAATGACTCCCTCCTAAATATAAGCCTATTTTTTAACTAATAAAAAATGAACTAAACAAAAAAAGAGTGATGGAGGAGGGCATGGGGAAGTACTGGGGAACGAAATCCACTAAATTATACTATATCCATGTATGAACACAGCACAGTGAATTCCACTTATGTATAATTGAAATGCACTGATTAAAATAAGAATAATAACAAGAGCAAGAGGATCAGGGAGAGGGAGGAAGGAAGGGAAAGAGCAGGTGCTGGGAATGAGATGGATCAAATTATATTATGTGCATGTACAGATATGGCTTAATGAATCCCACTGTTATGAATAATTATGCAGCGATAGAAAAATTTTAAATAGCTGAAAATAAAACTATCTTATGATTAAAAAAATTTAATGGGAGCTGGAGCAGTAGCTCAGCAGTTATGGCACTTGCCTGGCATGCATAAGGTCGAGGGTTCGAACCCCAACATCATATATACAATGACGTGTCGGATCAACAAAAGCTACATGAAAAAATAAAACTGATTCTCTCTCTCTCTCTAAGAAGAAAAATCACATGATCATATCAATGGATGCAGGAAAAGCATTTGACAAAATCTACCACCCATTTATGATTTACAAATCCAAAAAAAGTAGGAATAAAGGGAAACTTCTTCATTGTGCAAAAAAAAAACCCTACAGATTTCATCATAGTGATGAGAAACTCAAAGCTTTTTCATTAAATCAGGAATAAGACAAGAATGTCTTCTTTCACCATTCCTTTTTGGCATTGTGTGGAGGGTCTAGCTAATGTGGTAAGACAAAATAGTAAGTATACTAATTGGAAAGAAAGAAATGAAACTGAGTTTGCAGATTACACAATCATCTATGTAGAAAAAAATTAAAGATTCAAGGAAAAACTCCTAGAACTAATAAGCACTTACACAAGGTTAGTATACAAAAATCAACTGCTTTCCTATATGTTAGCAATGAACAAGTGGAATTTAAGGTTAAAAACACATTACGATTTCCATTAGCATTCCTCCCAGATCACGCACTTAAGTACATGACCTACGTGAGGAAAACTGCAAAACTCTGATGAACTATGTCAAAGAATAACCAAATAAATGGAAAGACAGTCCATGTTAATAGACAAGAAGACTCAGGACTGTCAAAATGTCAGTTTCCCCAACTCAATCTCCAGAGTTGACACAACCACAATGAAAAATCCCAGCAAGTCATTTTGTGACTATCAACAAAATGATTTCAAAGTTGTATGGAGAATCAAAGGATGTGGAAGAGCCAATTCAATATTGAAGAAAAAGAAGGAAGTTGGAGGACTGATACTACCTGATTTCAAGACTTACTGTACAGGTACAATAATCCAGATAGTAAGCTATTGAGAAAAACAGATCAGTGGAACTCTATTAGAGGGCTCAGGAAGAAAGTCAAGTAAATATAGTCAACTGATCTTTAACAAAGGAGAAAAGGAAAATGCAAAAAGGTGAAGATAGCATTTTTTTTTAAAGAGAGAAGGACAGTGAGAGAGAATCATTTTTATTTAGTTTTTCACGTGGCTTTCGTTGCTCTGAAACTGCTGTGTATATGGTGCTGGGGTTTGAACCCATGTACTTGTGCATGCCAGGAAAGTACTGCAACCACTGAGCCACCTCTCCAGCCCCTGAAGATAGCTTTTTTAACAAGTGCTGCTGGAGCAACTGGATGTCCCCAGGCCAAGGAAAAGCAAAGCAAAACAAACCTAGACACAGATCTTACAACTTTCATAAACATTAACTCAATGGATCATAGACCTAGATATGAAACATAAAACGAACACTCCTAGAAAACACCAGGAGGAAACCTAGATCACCTTGTGTTTGACAATGACTGTTAGATACAATACCAAAGGCACAATTTGTGAAAGAAATAATTGATATGCTAAATTTCATTAAAATCTAAAACCTCGGTCTGGAGTGCTGGCTCAGTGGTTCGAGTGCTTGCCTGGCATACACGAGGATCCGGGTTCAAGCCCCGGCACCACATAAGCAACTAAGTGCCTGACAAACAAAGGTCAGATGAAAATAAATAATATTGATTCTCTCTTTCTCTGTGTGTTCCTCTCTCTTAAAAAAAATTAAAATCGAAAGCCTCACCTTTTATCCCCCTCCCCAAATAGAAACCATGGGCCGCAATGGTTTTGTTAATTAATTCAGTTGTGGTAATCATCGTACAAAATATATTTAAATCTAAACATCATATTGTGTACTTTGAATACATACCATATTTTCAACCAAGTATTTTAAAATTTTAAAAAGAATAGTAGATAATATCACTAAACACCACTTGTGAGGTTCTCTCAATCACATTCTCCCAACAATCTGGAGAGATTAACAAGACCTGTGTTATAATTCAGGACTGGCTGATTGATCGATGTTTAGAAATGAGGAATGTGAAGCCCAATGTCACATGATATTAGTAAATGCTGGACTTGGGGTTTAGAATCATGTTTTCATCCTCATGTTACCTCCTTCCCATAGGATGCACGACATTTGGGATTCTAAGCACGCTAAGATCACAGGGGAAATGTGTGAGTTTTGAATTAAAATATATTTAGGGAACTGTAAAGGTACACACACACATCTCCTTTGGAATAGAGAACAAAAATAATTGAATTTTTAGGTTTTTTTTAAATATAATATTCTATAATAAATAATTCAAAGCTTCTGCTCTGCAAAACACAGTATCAAGAGAATGAGAAGACAAGCTATGGACTGTGAATATTTGCAAAGAGCACATTGGATAAAGGACTATAATCCCAAATAAAAACCTGAATAATAAGAAAATGAACAACCCAACTAAAAATGGGCAAAAATATGAACAGATACTTCACCAAAGAAGATATGCAGATGATAAGTAAGCGTTTGAAAAGATGTTCAATGTCATGTCATCAGGGTATTTAAAATTAAAACAAGATCCCACTACAAACTTCTCAGAATGGTCAAAGTCCAAAACACTGACGGCATCAAATGCTGGGTGAAGATATGGTGCAACTGGAACTTCAATTCTTTGCTGATGGGGATACAAAATAGTACGGTAACTCTGGAAGACAATTTGACGGTGTCTTGCAAGACTCAACATACTCTTGCCATACCACCCAGCAAGCATGCTTCTTGGTATTTACCCAAATGAATGAAAAACGTGTTCACATACAAACCTGCACACAGATGTTTACAGCAACTTTATTCCTAATTGTCAAAACTGGAAACAGCTAAGATGTCTTTCAGCATGTGAATGGATAAGCTACGGTATAAAGAAACGATTGAATATTATTCAGCAATGAACAAAATGATCTACTTAACCATGAAAAGATATGGAGGAAACTTGATTGCTTAGTACTAAGTGAAAGAATCCTATCTGAAAAGACTGTGCAGTGCACGATTCCAACTGTGTGACACTCTGGAGGGAGCCAAACTATCAAAACGGTGGAGGGGAGGATTCATAAGGCAGCAAAACTATTCTGTATGACTCAGCAATGACAGATACATGTCATTAAGCTTTCGTCAAAATCCATGGAGTGTACAAGAACAAGAAAAGACCTAATGTAAACTACGGACCTTGGATAAGGCTGTATCAGTGTGGATGCATTAGCTGTATGCAACATACCACTGTGATGCAAGATAGCAATGTGGGGAATAGTGCATTGTGGGACAGGAGGTATTGGGAACTCACTGTACTTAACAGTTTTACTGTAGACTCAAAGTTTCTGTAAAAAATAGTTTATTAATTAAAGAGAAATTAAACATCTGCTCTGTGATTGTGCTGTTGAATATCTCCAAAATTCACGTGGGAATTTAATCCCCAGTGCAGTAGTATTAAGAGATAGGATCTTCAGAATGTAGTTAGATCGTGAAGTGGAACCCTCATGAATGGGTTGAGTGCCTTCATAAAAGGTTCGTGGGAATCTCCTTGTCCCTTCGTGCCCTTCTGCTATGTGAGGACAGAGTGATCCCCCCTTCCTCCATCTGAGGATGCAGCAAGGAGCTGTCTTGGAAGCAGAGAGCAGCTCTCATCAGACATGGAATCAGCTGGCACCCAGATCTTACTTTCCACTTTCCAGAACTGCAAGGAATAAATTTCTGGTATTTATTAATTACCCAGCCTAAAATATTTTGTTGTAGCAGCAGGAATGAACTAAAAGAGATAGACTATAGATAGATATCTAGGACAGATAAATATATAGCTCTTGCTGTCTTCTTGAGTACATTGCCAGTGTGATTTAATCATCTTTATTTGAAGACAAATGAAAAGGAAGCAATTATCACTCTAGATGAAATTCGGAGAATACTGACTGCCTTCCAAAACAAGAAGTAATTAAGTCATTTTTATGAACTTTAACAACTTAAAGAAAAGTAATTACTGGGTTTAGTTAACAATTCAGTTCTCCAAATCCAAGATGAATTGTTTCATACTCCAGATAACTGTAGTTCTTAATCTTTTCCAATCATTTGAATCATTATTGCAAGTTAGCCTTTATTCAAGTGGATGCTTTTTTTTTTTAAATTCCTCTTGGGAGGAAGAAAACAAAGGGACATTAAATACTCCCTTTCAATTTATTCTTTAGAGTTTGAAATATAAGCATAATTCCAAAACCTGTGTTTGCACTTTGAATAGTGGACAAATCAGTGTTTGATTTAAAATTCCTGAATATATGACTTAAATATTAAACTAAATTTAAATGTTCCTTCACATGTAAATGACTTAAAACTACATTTATATAATTTTTTTGTCATCTGTGTATGCTATTGCTTCTTTGGAGTTATTAGAATAAAAATGTATTGGAGTTGGGGATGTAGCTCGGGGTAGCAAGACCCTGGGTAGCAAGACCCTGGGTGATTCCTAACACTGCAAAAACAAACAAAAATGTACTAGAAACATAAATCAGTCAGTTAATCAATTAATAGCTAATAGTAAAATCATAGGCTAAAATCTCTTTACAACTCCTTAAACATTCTCAAATTGGGTATGTAAAACTAAACATTTCAGACAACCATGTTGCGTACGAGAGCACCACCCAACTTTATTCACAAATAATGATTTGAATAGTACTACTTTTAACTAGTACTCAGTTACTAGTCACATAGGTTACTACTGAAGCTATGACCATCATGTAAATCCTGAGTACTTTACTAGTTACTCATACTTTATTTTTTAACAGAAACACTGTCTTTTGAGAGGTCTTGACAAAGAGAGATGAAGGTCAATGAAAAGGAGTCATAGAAGAGTAAAGAGAAGTTTACTGAACTCTGCATGGGAATCTCCATGCTAGATGACCAAGGTTGGAAGGAAGGAAGGAAGGGAGGAAGGGAAGGGAAAAAGGGAGAAAGGAAATTACCCTTTACCCGCATTTAAATCTTTTAATTAAAATACATATACAGAAAAGTCCACTACACACAACTATCCAGCTAAATCTCTTATTATGAAGTGAATATTCATGTAACCACCACCCAGATCAAGAAAGGGACCATTCCAGCACCCCAAACTTTTTATACCCCTCTCAATTACTACCCATGAAAGGTAACTCCTTTCTTAAGTTCTAACACCATACTTTAGTTTTGCCTAATCTTGAACTCTACACAACTAGATTCATGAAGAATGTAAGCTTTGGGGTATGGCTTCTTTTATACAATATTCATCCTTTTGATTGTAGTTTCCCTGTAGATGTTCATGGTCATAGCTGTGTGGTGTCCAAAGACTCCACAATGAATTGGTCCGTGCTACTGCTCATTCTTCAGTGACTGGCTCTGTGACCTTTGATCTGTTTGAATAGTTTCTTTGATATTAGCTTATGATTCTTTTTGTGCTTTGATGACCTATCCATTCCCATGAGCTATAAAATTACACCTTTAGATTCTGGGGATGTAGTTCAGTGGTAGAGCACTTGCCTATCATGTGCAAGGCCCTGGATTTGATCCATAGCACTAAAAAAACAGAAACAACACCCCCAAAACAAAACCAAAACAAAAAAAAAAAACAACAAAAACCCTTTATTTAGGATATATTAGTTTTGATAGTTCAATTTTTCTGTGTGTTAGTCAGCTTCTGTTACTGTGACAAAGAAGTTGAAATAATCAGTTTATAAAGAGGAAAGGTTTATTTTGCTCAGTTTGTGGGATGTTAGTCTATTGTCTGTTGGTTCTGTGACTTTTCAGCCTGTGGTTAGGCAGTAAATCATGGCAAAGGGTACATGGCTGAGCAAAAAAGTGTCTCACCTCATGACCAGGAACAGAAGAGAAAGGAAGGCACAGAGTCCTATTATTCTTTTCAAGTGACTGGGAGACCTCCTGGATCCCAGCTCTTAAAGATTCTACCACCTCCCAACAGTGCCATGCTGGGGGCTAAGCCTTTAGTACACGGGCGTTGGGGAGACATTTTATATCCAAACTGTAGCACCCCAGTGAGGCAGTTTAAAAACATAAGCACATCTGCTTTCAAAGATGGGATTGGTAAGGCATTGAAGGTCTCTGTTCGGTTCAGGTGTTTGGCTTAGAACTATTTTTATTCCCTCTGGTCATCTTCAGCAAAATGAACATACCCAAAGGATATTAGGGATGACAGAATGAATGGAAGACTGGAGGGTGGGGCCAGAACCAGACCCATCCTGGGACCCAGAATGGCAGATGCTCAGTAGCCATCTCACAGTAAGATGCATACGGGTAGGAGCCACCCATCAGATGGAATCAATCCAGTCTCCAGTCCTTTATTCCTCAACTCAAGATTCCTATTTCAAGGAGGGAGCAAAGAGTTGCTTTGGCTTGGGTCACTGACTGGCAGAGGGGGTGATGGGAGGAGGAGAACTTCAGTGAGGGTCCCACAAGATACTGTCCAGTGATTTAAAAGTAGAACTAATAAAGGAAAGATAGGCAAGGGAGACAAATGCGAGGAAGCCCCAAACCTCTGGTGCTGACTGTGTCCTTTACAACATGACCTCGTTTTGAATCTGATGTAGGCTGAAGGACACGGAAACCCCTGCTTTGTGTAGATGGTTTGGGAAATGCACAATTTCTGTTTTTTATTGCCCCTGCCTTCTTCAGGCTTATGGACTGTTGAAAGCATTCCTATTTTACTTTATTCCAGGGCATCTCTGTCCTGATAAAAACAAATACTGACAGAACATGCACGAAGCTGACGGAACTCTCTGGAGAGGAACAGTGTGGAGAAGGAAACCCTGAAGATTATTGTCACTTTTCTTTGAGTCGGTTGCATCTCAGCATTCTTAGAATTGAAAGATTCATTTAGTTTGGGATAAAGACTATATTCTAATGGTTTTATTCACAAAAAATTCTGGTAAAAAGAAATGAAAGGAAGTCTTTGCTTTAGGTTAACCATTATTTGTAAAGAGTGAAAAAAAACTCTTCTTTTTATTAGAATCATTATGTGACATTTAAAAAAAAAACCCTCTGACCTCACTATGTATACATGATTGTTACAAACTTTTCTACTTTAAATAGAACATTACGGTCTGTGATCTCTGTGCATCACAGAATTAATCTGAAACTATATTTTGCTTCCTGCAAAAAAGAAAAAGTAAAACTGAGGCTTGTGAATATACAGACATAAAGAGGAAAGTCCAAGGGCTGTGGCCCACGCTGTGAGGTCAGAGGCAGGGCCAGTTTTTTCACTAGTCCAGTGCTCTGGTTGTTTATAAGCAGGCATCCCGTTCTGACTGTCGCTGCCTATGGTGACCATCAATTAGGAATCCATTGAGCTTGACCACCTGTTTTGGCTCTGTCATAGTTGGAGGCAGGGGAAGGAAAGAGTAGACTGGTGTCATTTGTGTTACCAGTCCCCTCTTGACTGACTCCAGCTGCCCGTCATGCATCATAGCAAGCATCTAACCATGGCCATTTTACGAGAAGCTTGGTTTGCTCAATCTAAGGTCCTCCAGTGCACTGTTTTCTGATGCAATGCTAACTTTTGGTTAGAGTTAGTGAAAATAAAGCTATAATTCATTTTCATACTCAAGCTCACCTACCCTTTGAATTTACTCCTCATCCACAGTGTCTGCCTGAAACGTTCAGGAGTGGGTAGAGGACACCCACCTTTCTTGTTATTTCTGACACCCTTTCAGCCCCAAAGAAGTAGAATCAGAAGAAGAATGGGAAGCCGTCTTACAGTAACCAGCTCTGGGCTGTGCAGTGGGGAGGGAAGAAGTGATTTGAATCTGATGTGACCTTAAATTTTAACCTTGATCGGGCCAAGTGATAAACCACTAAAACATGATAGAATACACTCTGGATGTTATTGAGGGCCAGACAAGGAAAATTCAACACAGAATTGTTGAAGGCATGATTGAAAAATTTTAAAAATGCCTTTTCATGTTTATATCTTCTTGGGTTAAGGCTTTTCGACAAACCTGTTTGCACAACGCTGAATAAGAGGAAACTTCTTTTCTTAAGGAATTCATCATCTCGCCTTCACCCAAGTGACTTTGCTAAAGCTGCCATTCACCACTGGGTAATTTCTGTGCTGGATAGGGGGAAGAAAAAAAAAAAGCTTCCTTTTCTTAAGACACTTTATTTCCATTTCCACATTTTTTTAATAAATCGCAAATCTACCGCATGTACCACATGAACAATGCTCCTTTTGGTGTGGTGCAGGCTGTACTTGTGCCGCAAAATTAAACATATTAGAGCCACTCTTGGAGGAATTTTTAAAGTTTAATGTTATGTTGTCTGGCATAGGCTTATATGTCATTTTGTCTTGTTCATTTGATCATTTTGTATACAGTTTTCTTGTGCACAAGATTATAAGCCCTGTAAAAGTAAGGACAGCGTAGGACACGCAATAGACATTTATTAATGATTTGTAGACTCAGATTGGGCAGAACCGAATAAAATTTTTTGAAAGCTGTTGTGTGAATAGCGTTTTCAACCTAAACTTCATTCAAAATTTCTCATCCATCATCTCACCTAATTTGACTGTCCTCCCCAAAACACATTTACTTAAAAAACAGCTTTTGTACAAGTAACAGCACATTAATTGAAAGGAGCATGCGCTTGCTGGCACTCAGAAGGGCAAAAATAAATGATTCGATGAGCACTTTATTATTCATCTTATTAAAAGGTGCTGCCTCAAGGAGGATGCCATTGTGCTCCTTGTGAAAGGAAATTAACACAGGTGTTTGTTATTACAAATGTGACTTCCAAGAGTGCCTTTGAGGCTGTTGACTTCTTTCAAAGACAGTAAATTGCTCATCTGTTACATTAATGCTAATACAGTGCACAGCTTACGTAGGAAATAAAAGAAGCTGGGTTTACACAAAAGTCAGAGCACAGCAGCTGGTTTAAGATAATTATTTAGGGTTATAGGGAAATGCTCCAAACAACCTAAAACCTGGAAGAAAAGGATCCAGGACTTTAATTCTTGCCTGTGTATTTTTCCCTAAGCCCCATTCTAATTCCCACCCAGAAATCCTTCCAAGACAGCTTTGCCTTTTATTGAAGATTTTTTAAAAATTTTTGCAGAATTATTCTGTATGATTCATGCCCCCCCATGAAATTATTGTGTGTTGTCTTTTGAAGTTTGATTTCCTCTTGCTTCTTTTTCTAATCACCCCAGAAGGACCCCCAAACTTGAGATCCTTGATTCTTTTGTTCAGTAACTCCATGGTTTTCTTCAATTTTCAGAGCATTTTCCTTTCAACTCTCTGATAGTTACCTTAACTTGTATCCTTAACTTCTTTGACTACCTGAGATATTTCTAAAACTGCCCACCTTCTACCCAGGTTCTGTTGTGCTTGATGGAATCAACATCCTCTCATCATTTAACTCCACTACTCTTGTGACATTTTCTGTGCATCTGTGTGTCAGTCTCAGGAAGATGTGCATTTCTAAGGGTTAGTCAGTTTCGTGTTACTGTAACAAAATAGCTGAGATATCAACTTGAAAAGAGAAAAGATTTTGGGTTACAGTTTTGGAAGCTTCAGTTCTTGGCCTGATGCTTTTGGGTCTATGGCAGGGAAGTACATCATGGTGGGAGCATGCATCAGAGGAACCTGCTCACTTCGTGGTGTTCAGAAGCAAAGATGAAAACAGGAAGGGGCAGACATACCAACAGTCCCTTCAAGGGCATACCCCAGTGGCCTAACTTTTTGCCCAGTAGGTCCCAACTCTTAAAGTTTCCATCGCCTTCTAAAAGAGCCACCTGGGGGACCAGGCCTTTGACATATGGGCCTTTGGCAGACATTCCAGATCCAAACCATAGTAGATTTTGATAGGGTTATTTACCTTTTCTAGACATTTCACATAAATAGAATTGATCAATATGAGACCTTTTATTTAGCTTCTTTCAGTTAGAATTTATAATTTTGTTCACTTTCTTATAGTACTTTTGCAGATCTGGGGATTAAACCCAGGGCCTCATGCATGCTAGGCAAGTGCTCTACCACTGAGCTATATCCCCAGTCCTTACCTCTATTATTTATTAATAAATTCTTTTTTATGTTCAAATAATGTTCCATTGCATGACCATAGTCGTTTTTATTTATTTATCTGTTAATTAATGGACATTTAGGTTATTTCTATTTATTTATTTTTTGCTATTATGAATAATGCTACTATAAGCATTACCTACAAGATTTTATGTAAACATATACTTTTAATTCCCTTGGGTATAAACCAAAGCATGGAATTTCTATGTGAACATTTTGAAGATTAGCAAAAATATTTTCCAAAGGGGAGTTTGTTTTTTTTTTCCCCACATTTATTAGAAGTATATTGGGATATAGGATACAGATGAGGGGGAAACATTGTCAAAACTGTAGCAATCAATGTGTATAAACTTTGATAACCAGGGGTAATGCTAACACATAGATAAGCTACTATGGGTTTCATCTATTGCAG